>APFE030209124.1:0-47694 GCA_000404065.3 Pinus taeda
GTTATTAATAATATGTTTATCTATATAAACCAAAAATAAATAATTTATACTTCAACCCAATGATATTCATTATTTTATTGATATTGTTTTAAGTGAAACATAATATGTCCATTTTTTTAAAAATAAAATGTAATCAGTGATAACCCCAATAATAATAAAGGTATGTTTCTTCACCAATGAGTTTATTGAGGTGAAGAAACCCAATTCATTAAACAATCAAAGAATAACTAATGGGGGATTTAACGAGCGAAGTGAGACATGAAGATATTGATCAATTTTCACAATTCCTTCTTTGGCCAATAAGCACAAGCAATTCCTTCCTCTTCCTCCTCACCAAGTGATAAGTTTTGACAATTCCTTCTTTGACCGGTAAGCACAAGCAATTCCTTCCTCACAATTGATAAGGGTTTAAACCACAACACTTAAATCAATTATCTGCATTACCAACAACTAGAGCAACATATACTGTACATAAAAAGATGTTCACCTTGAAATGAAGTGTAGGTCAACAAATGAGATGGAAAGCCTTGCCAGTTGAACAACCCTTCGTTTGCTAGGGTAAATAAATTTTATAATGTTCATAACTGATACAAATGCCCATGTGTTTCATGGAGGAGGAGGTCGTATTGCCAATCACATCGTTATCTATCGAAAGAGGTCGTCTTGCCCGACTTTCAACAGAACTTCAATATCCTACCTCCATTTACATAATGGTTCAAGGACTTTTTAACGACATAACCATAATCAGGCATTTGGTTTGGTGGAGGGAGATGGAAAAGAAATAAGAAGATGCCCTAAGGAGTTGTAAACGTAATTTCCAGAGCCGATCGGCCATAAGGAATGAAAAATAAAGGGTACAAGCGCCTCTCATTTTCCCTCTTTTACAAGACAAGCCAATCACTAAATTAGCGAGCATGATTTCTTTTCCATGGCTTGCCTACCTTCTTCACTGTGTAGATAGAGAGCCCTTCGACTTTCCTTCCTTTTGAGGGTTATGCATAAAGAGTAAATGAAGAGCATAGTCAGAATTTCATTGTTTGTTTGCTTTGGCTCTGCGTCAACTCACATAAATCTATAATTTCTTGTTTTTGTCCCACATTGTTAAAAGATAAAATAATTTAGGTCTTCATATAATTCGAGAAGTCACAACCTTCAGCGTCTAGCCACTAATTTTTGACACTTGGCACACTCTCAATGGCCCAATTCTGGCCATCGGATGGCTGCCACTTGGCACACTCTCAATGGCCCAAATCTGGCCATTGGATGGTTGCCACTTGACAATCCCTCAATGGCCTAGATCTGCCATTGGATGGCTACTGCTTGGTGGTCCCTCAATGGGCCAGATCTGCCATTGGATGGCTTCCACTTGGCATGTGTCCAATGGCTAGATCTAGACCATTGAGGGCACGCCAAGTGGCAACCATCCAATGGCTAGATTTGGCCCATTGAGGGGTCGCCAAGAGGCAGCCATCCAATGGCCAAATCTGGGCCTTTGAGGGGCCGCTAAGTGGCAACGATCTAATGCTCAGATCTAGTTATTAGATAGTTGCCACTTGGCGGCCCCTCAATGGCCTAGATATAGCCATTGGACACACGCCAAGTGGCAACCATCCAATGGCCAATTCTAGGCCATTGGGGGCTCGGGCCACCAAGTGGCAACCATCCAATGCCCAGATCTGGCTATTGGATGGCTGCCACTTGGCGGGCCCTTAATAGCCCAAATCTTGCCATTGGACACATGCCAAGTGGTAGCCATCCAATGCCCAGACCTGGATATTGGATGGCTTCCACTTGGTGTGCCCTTAATTGCCCAGATCTGGGCATTAGACACGTGCCAAGTGGCAACCATCCAATACCCAAATCTGACCATTGGATAGCTATCACTTGGTCGTCCCTCAATGGCCCAAATCTACATTAGATGTGCCCCAAGTGGCAACCATCCAATGGCCAGACCAAGGGCATTGCATGGCTGAGAGCCTTCTTCTACCACCACTCAGTTATGCGCTATCTTCTACGCTCTGTGTTCTTGTATTGAGATTTACAGGGTCGTTGGTTGAATGTGTGTTAAATACAAAGCAGTCTCGCTAGTTTGAGAAAATCAGAGTGATTTCTACCAACACTCAGTTACGCTTCTATCCTTTGTTCTCCTTACCTTTGTTCTGCGGTTGCCCTCCTCCAAGGGCCTTCCGTGCCTGAAACTCGATTGGTGTTGTTGCCACTGCTTGTAATTTATCCATGAATGCATCTCGATTCCTACTGTTGCAACTTGTATTTATCTAGCATCTAGAGGGAAATTTTCAATTCAAGGTTGGGGCAACGGGATTCGAACACTCAACTTTAGAATCCTCACATTGCAAATTTGAATACAATGAACAAGCCTCTCACCACCATTTCCACTCCATTGCTTGAATGAAATGGAAGCGAGAAATACAAGTAAAGCAAAGCAAAAGCTCCAATTCTGCTACATTTCATGTCGAGGAGGACAAAAGCAGATCAAAAAACCGGATTGTTATACCATTTTAGATAATACTTGTCGTTGTTATCAAGCTGACTTTTTCGATTTTTACTTTTCTATATTTTTACATTGAAATGTAATCTAGTTTCTTCAACAGGGTTTTCAGGTTTTCCATAGCATTAAATAGATCCTTTAAAAGATCATTAAAATACATTTTCATCTTTAAATATTACTTTATGCATTTATTAATGGAAAGATTGTTTTCTTGTTTTGTCAAATTCATTATTGGCTTCAACCCTATATCTCAACTTTGTTAACACATTTTGTCATTTTAATAAATAAACAATTTAAAGAATAAAGAATATTGAAATTTGAGACATTAACTTTTTAGGCTTTGATCTTTGTAAGGTTAAGATGGATTATGAATTTATTGCAATTTAAATTGAAACATCTTAGGATGGATTTATTATTAGGTAAAACAATTGAGTAGTTTAAGATAGATTTATTGTTGGCTAGAACAAGCTTTAAATTAGTTGAGACAAAAATGATACAAAGAATAAGTTTTCTTTTCCATAAAAAGAAAAAATAATAAACTTTTGCTTCACATTTCATCTCCTTAAATTTCTAAAGATAGATCTGTATTATGGAAAGAGAAAAAAACATTTCATTATAATTTAAATATGGATCTGTGTTGTGGAAAAAGTTTTCATTTCATTATAATTTAAAGATGGATATATATTGTGGAAAAAAATTCATTACATTGTAATTTAAATTTTGCAGATAATTTGTACTAGATTTGATCTAACTATAATTTTACTCATACTTTTTAAGTTTTTTTTTTTTCTTGAACTGAACCTCAATTTTAACTACATTTTAATCTACAATTCAGGATAATGTATATAGTTTTTTCGTACAATTTGATTCAATTGTATCACCTTGTACTTAAAAACAGATATATTCATTCATAATACTCTAACCCCGTTCTCAATGAATTGTAATATTTTTGCACTTGAAGATATAACTATGTATAAATTTTAGGGAGAAATAAAATAATTTCCAAACAAAACACAATTTATCATGTAGACTTTTCAATCCAAAACAAAAACATTCATTCATGATATCCAAAATTTTGATCTCAATTCTAAAAAAAAATATAAGATCGTGAAACCAGAAGATGATGTTATGTATAAGTCAATCAGTTTATCATGTGGACTTTCCAATCCAAGGCAAAGGCATTCACTCATAATAACCAAAATCTCTATCACTAAAAACAAAAATAAACTCAAATTATATATATAGATATATATATAATAATATATATATATATATATATATATATATAATATATATATATATAATATAATATTATATGAAAAATTAAAAATATGTGAGGAAATATGTTTTTTTTTTCAAATTTTTTTCTCGCATTTTATTTAAAAAATAGAAAAAATCAAATTTTTTTTTATATATAAAATAAAATAAGAAATAGAAAAAAAAAAAAAAAAATTAAATTTGCTTTCTAAACCAATAAAAAAAAAAAACTTTAAACCATTTTTAATTTAAAAATAAATAAATAAAAAATTTATTAAAAAAAATAATAAAATAATTAATCAAGGTTTTGTTTTTTTTAAATTATATTGATTAAAAAAAAGTTACCGACCGCCCATGGTGGCACGACTTTGGGCGGAGGGCCCGCGTGCAAGCTCCTCCGCCCATGACCGCGCCACCACAGGCAACCGAGGAGGCGATTCATTGCAAGCCCCTCCGCCCACGGGCGATCGGGGGGCAGGCAGGCGATTCTCGAGGCAATTCCGTGCAAGGCCCTCCGCCCACGGCAGCGCCACCATGGGCGGTCGGGTAGGAATCGCCTCCCCGCCCCCGGCCGCCCGTAATTTTTTTTTGTTAAGTTTGTTTAAATTTTTTAATAATATTTTTGTTTAAAAAAATTAATAATTTTTTTTTTTAAAATTAAAAAGGACAAAAACAAAAAACAAAACAAAAACAAACAAACAAAATGGTTTAATTTTTTATTATTATTACATTTGTTAAAAAAATTGTTTAACAAAATGGTTTAATTTTATTTTATTTTCTAATTTGTTAAAAAAAATTGTTTAAAAGAAAATAATTTTTATTTTTTTTGTTTTTTAAATAAAAAATGTAAGTTTAATATTTTTTTTAAATAAAAAAATACATGTTTATTAATAAATTTTAAATGTTACCCGGATGCGGGTGCCTGTCGAGTCATTAAGAGGATCAACAGACTGCCACGCGGAGAGGACGGCGGGCAGCTGTTTCAATCCGGGAGGGGCAATCACCATGAACTACATTAATAATTGGCCGCCGGAAGTGAAGAGCATTCAAAGCTCTTCAATGCTGCGTCTGGTTCAAGACAGGAGCAAAAAGAATATTAGTATGGCAGAGGAGGTATTGCAGTCATTCGATTGGGTTCAATTTATGCCGCTAGGTGAGAAGGAATGGTCTGAGTTTAAGCCCGTCCACAGGCAATTTCCTCCGTTCTCAGCCTATCTGCATCTGAGTGTAATTGCTGGCAAGTGGAAGCGCTCGGGGGTGCCTCCTTGCGGTGGTGACACTGGGCATCTGGCCTGGTGCATGTTTCAAAGACCAACCGGGTTGTATTTACCACCTTTTCCTCAGATTATCAGTATGGCGCCTCGGTACAGAGCCACACCACGTCGGGGGCGTCATCAGGGCCAAAGAGGTGGTGCAGGAAGGCGAGGAAATCGCAGTCCACGGAGAGTCTCCCCCCTTATCTGCGCTTCCCCATCCTCTAATAGAACAGAGGACTCAGGGCATTCCATTAGCAACTCGGTTCAATCGGCTAGGTTTCATTACCGCCGCAGAACCAATAGGCCTGTCATTTCGGCGTTAATTACGGTCATTTTTGAGGAAGAAGATGGGGCGGAGGGCACTTCGGCGGAGCAATCGCCCGGAAACTCCAACATTTCCTCGCCAAGTTGGGGGAGGAAGGATAGTTCATATTCCCCATCTTCGCCAAGCAAATTGGTCGATGAGAGCTCTCCGGCACCCACAGAGGAACAAGCTGAAGCCCTAGCGGAAATTGGTAGCATGTTAGACCTGAAAGGGCCTGAAATGGTTCAAGAACAGACAAAAATTTCTCAGGAACAGGTAGAAGCCACCACATCCTCTCCTCAGCAGCAAGGTGCGCCCAAGCTGCCGGACTTCTATCACGCCAACACTCTGTACCCAAAATTACCGCCAGGCATGAAATTGGAAGATGTTCCGGAGGGAATGGAGATCTCTTGGGAGCCTCTGGACGAGTTCAAAGTCTATAGGCCGGATAATGTCAAGTAAGTGGTCTTCTCCTGCTCTTTTTGGAGCTATGCTCGTCTTTTGCTGGAAAATCTCTTCGTTTTTGGTGGTCGCATTTTTGGAAATGTCCGGTTATGGTCGTGGTCATGGTCGTTGGGGTGTGCTCGGTTGGGTGCGGTTATGGTAGTTGGTTATGGTCGATGGTTATGGTCGTCGTTATATGTTTGGTTGGTCGCTGGCCCGTCTGGTCTGGTCTGGTCGAGGTCATGGTCATTGTTGTATGGCGGTTATGGTCGCGGACTATGGTTCCTACTCGGCGGATGGTGTATGTTCGGATGGTCGCAGTTTCAGGACCTGCAGGCTCGATTCTGGAAACAGAATCCTGGCAGCAAAAGCCCCCTCAGCAATGAACTCTCCTATACTCGGCATTCAGGCAACTCTGTTTTTTGTATTGACGCATTTTGAAGATGAATTCTCCACTCTGTATCTCATCCTTTGTAAGGGGCACTCGCCTCAGTGGAACTGACATTTTTGATGCCAGCATGATAGAGCACTGCAAGTTTCAATGGCACTCTCAGAGGTTTCGCCCTCTTGTATATATTTTCTCTTTTTTAATATAATATAGCTTAGCCTTTGCATAGAAAGAAAAAAAAAATTAAATTTTTTTATTTATTTTGTTTTTTTAACTGAAAACAAATCATATTTATAATATATATATATATATATATACATTTTTTAATTTTGATTATTTTTGTTTTTAGGTTTTTATGTTTTTGAATATTAATTTTTTACTAGTTTTTTTTTTTTTTTTTTGTTAATTTTATATTCCTTTTTAAAATCTAATTTGTTTTTTTTTTAATGTTTTTTAATTTATTTTCTATTTTAAACTTACACTTTATATATATATTAATATATTATATATAATATATATATAGTATATATATTAAATTATGTTTTTTTTCCCAAATTCTTTTGTTTGAGATTTTTTTAAACATTATATATTAACTTTATATTATATATATATATATATATATATATTCCTCTAAAAAAAGGTATGTTGTATCAACACGTTGCATCAACACGTTTCAAAATCAGTATGAAAATCATTAATATTTAAAAACAAATATTTATATTTGACACATAAGAAAATTTAAATTGTCAAAAATATGCTCCAAAAAAAAGAATTGTATTCTGCGTTACCACTTTTCAAAATCGGGTCACGTTTTTACTACCCCTACGAAACAAGGAATCGTATCGGTTATTTAAAGTGCCAAAAACTATGTTCTAAAAAAATATGTGTTCTGCATCGCCCCTTTTCAAAATCGGGTCAATTTTTTGCTATCTCTATGAAACGGGTAACAGTATCAGTTACCGTTTCAAAGTTTACATTGTTATATAGTAACATTATATATTTGTGTTTTTTTAGCTTGACAGAGTTCCAAACCTTGTTTTTAGAATGTCTAATGTAGCATAATTTATTGTTGTTAATTGAAGCTTTGACTTAATACACATTGATAAACAAAAAACTTACTTTATCTACATATGAATTTTTTTTCCTCTAATAAATGGAGGACTAACTTTTAAGAAAAATAGTATGTCACTGCAATATGGAAAAAAAGTAAAACTACATTTAAGGCAAACCACACATAAGTAAGTTGGCTCATAACAAGCCACCAACCCTTATGAAGTGGCTTTGACTAGTGAATGTGAGTGTGCCTCTAGGGTTTTTTATTTTATACCCAAGGGTCTCTCATATTATTAACATATACTTAGTCTCTCATATATGATTAACATACATTCTTATTGTTATTCATGCCATGCTTGTCTACCTCATGCTTGAGGTATACCAACATAAAATAGTTTATTTAAGAAAAAATGGCAAGAGATTATCTAGAGAAAAAAAAATACACCCCAAGAGTCAACAATGAGATTGAATATTCTAGCAAAAAATTGAGTATTGAACTTGAATAGTTTATTTAAGAAAAAATTGCAAGAGATTATCTAGAGAAAAAAAATACACCCCAAGAGTCAACAATGAGATTGAATATTCTAGCAAAACAATTGAGTATTGAACTTGAGGTAATTTTGAGGTAGACAAGCATGAATTTTGATATGAAGTTGAAGTAGCAAGATCAATAGCTACCAAGGTTCTCAATAAAGATGATAATTGAGTGTTGAGCTTAAGGTAATCTTGAGGTAAACAAACATGATCTTTAACATACATATTACTAACAACATGATCTTTAACATACATATTACTAACAACGCACGTTACAAACAAAAAAATCACAAAATATAACATTAAAGTTATAAAAAAATTTACTCATAACAGTAAAGTTATAAAAATATTAATTTTATAATATCAAAAATTTAAAAATATATATATATTATTTTTAAAACATAATCTTTTTTTTTTCAATAGGTTAAGTTTTAGTTGGAACAACTCACAAGGTTTTGGATTGACAATGAATGGGAGGCACTCCTTGCCTTGCTATGGGTCTTAACACTCCTTGCCTTGCTATAGGTCACTGGTCCATGTTAACATCTGTGTTAATATTCATTTTACTTGACTAAGAGATCAGCTTCATCCAACTTAAAGAAATAAACTAATGGGCCAAGATCTAGAGACATCTAACCATCAATAAGGTAGTTCTAAATAGCATGGTTTTCCTTAAATAAGGGTGATGAATCAACCTGTATTAACAAATAACAACTAATAATAATTATCCCCACTTCTAATTTAATAACTAAATTATAATAAAATTTCACAACACTTTAAATTTTAGTTAAAGCTAATCTCATTCTTAAATGAAAAAGCAATACACCTACCTAAAAAAATACTATCAGAAAATTTATAAAATAATTCTATCAAAACTAATTTGAAAAAATAAAATTCAAAAGTAATATTATAATAATTATTTTCACCTATATCACCTCAAAATAGTACACTTCATAAATCATTTTTTAGGTAAAGCTAATCTTATTCTTAAATGAAAAAGCAATACACCTACCTAAAAAAAATACTATCAGAAAATTTATAAAAAAATTCTATCAAAACTAATTTGAAAAAATAAAATTCAAAAGTAATATTATAATAATTATTTTCACCTATATCACCGCAAAATAGTACACTTCATAAATCAATTTTTAGGTAAAGTTAATCTCATTCTTAAATGAAAAAGCAATACACCTATCTAAAAAAATACTATCAAAAAATTTATTAAAAAATTCTATCAAAACTAATTTGAAAAAATAAAATTCAAAAATAATATTATAATAATTATTTTCACCTATATCACCTCAAAATAGTACACTTCATAAATCAATATCTCAATGAGAAAACCTTACAACAAAAACTAATTTATAAACCATGCCAACAACCAACCAACCAGAATATTAATATTAATTTTTTCATAAAATAACTATAAAATAACTATACATAAATCATGCCAGATCCACCAACAATAATATTAATATTTCCTAAAAATAACTAAACACTAAACTAATATTTCCTAAAAATAACTAAACATTAAACAATGATAGATCCACCAACAATGATATTAATATAAATTTTCCAACAAAGAACTCCAAATTGACTTGGCTTTATTAACCCTTGCATTTCAGGCTTCGATAATATTAATATTAGATTTTCCTACACAGAACTCCACACTGGCTTGAACTCCACACTGGCTTGGCTTTAGCGTTAACAGTTTCTTCATTTTAAGCTACAGGGAGTGTAGTTTGAATAACTGAATTCGCTTTTTCAAGTTCCCTTGATACCAGCATTTCAAAAGAAAACAAACCAAACAAGGGCAAGGGTTTATAATTCAGATTGAAAAGCTAGTCCATTTTTTTTAAACATTGCTGATCAAATGTATGATATCATAGCCAGATTGGATTGGCTTGGCATTCTGTGATTTTAAAGCATGGAAGCACAGATCTGGCAATTCCAGAACGCCAGGGTGGTAGGTTCCAAAGGGTGATAGTTTTATGCTAGACGCAGTACGTTCAGGTTTCCAAAGGGTGGTAGTTTTATGCTAGACGCAGTACGTTCAGGTTTCCAAAGAACAGCCACAGTTCAAGTTCCCAATATTTGATGAATTCGGTCAGTTCTTGCTAACTCATGCAGGGAATCCATAGTTCAGGAATCTACCCTAAGCCTACATTCTAACCCTAAAACAGAATTGGGCATCAAATATAAAACCCTTGCAGAAAGAATCACATTGCAGAAATTCTTTGCCCGTAGCTCCGCGGATCGACTTCCAAATTGGGTTAAAAAAACCTTCAAACTGAAACCAATTTCATCAAATTTGATGAAGAAAATAGCACTCTACCCAACATGATCGGATCTCGGCCGATCTAGACAGATCTGGGCAACAGAATTAAATTTTCCTACAAAGAACTCCGCACTAAACTCTACCTAAGCCTACATTCTAACACAAACAAAATTGGCCATCAAATATAAAACGCTTTCAGAAAGAATCACATTGCAGAAATTCTTTGCCCGTAGCTTGAAAACAGGATGGCTTACATAAATCATAATGTTGGGAACGGTGGCAGGGATCACATATTAATGCATAATGTTGCTGGTCTAGACCGAGGTTTCTGCTAACACATGCAAGCAACCCATAGTTCAGCAATCTACCCGAAGCCTACATTCTAGCCCTAAAATAGAATTGACCATAAAATACAAAACCCTTTCAGAAAGAATCACAATGCAGAAATCCTTTAACTGTAGCTCCACCGATCGACCTTCAATTTGGATTTAAAAAACCTTCAAACTAACACCAATTTCATCAAATTTGACAGAGAAAATAGCACTCTACCCAAAATGGTCGGATCTGGCCCGATCAAGACAGATCTGGGCAACATAATTGACCATCAAATATAAAAAGCTTTCATAAAGAATCACATTGCAGAAATTCTTTGCTTGTAGCTCCGCAGATCGACCTTCAGTTTGGGTTAAAAAAACATTCAATCTGACACCAATTTCATCAAAATTTACAGAGAAAATAGCACTCCCCCCAAATTGCTCGGATCTGGGCCGATCTAGACAGATCTAGTCAACAGAATTGGCCAACAAATATAAAACCCTTTCAGAAAGAATCACATTGCAGAATTTTTTTGCGTGTAGCTTCGCGGATTGACCTTGAATTTGGGTTTAAAAAAGACCTTCGAACTGAAACCAATTTCATCAAATTTGACAGGAAATAGCACTCTACCCAAAATGGTCGGATATGTCCTGATCTAAGCAAATTTAGCCCGTTGGATCAAGCAAATTTGGCCCGTCGGATCTTGGAAAATATGGACGGTCGGATCTGAAAAATATGGACGGTTAGATCTGTTAGATATGGACCGTTGGATCTGACAGATCTGGCCCGTTAGATCTGGAAAATCTGATCCGTCGGATCTTGACAAATCTCGGTCAATCTAGGCCATTAGATCTCCCAGATCTGGACCGTCAGATCTTGACGAATCTTGGCCGTCAGATTTGACATATCTCAGCCGTTGATCTATCCATATCTCAGCCGTTGATCTATCCATATCTCAGCCGTTGATTTATCCAAATCTCAGCGAATCTAGGCCGTTAGATCTGGATGATCTGAGCCATTGAATCACACTAGATCTGGGCCGTCAGATATTAACTGATCTGGGCCGTTGGATCTCGTCTGATCTGGGCCGTTGGATCTCGTCCAATCTGGGCCGTTGGATCTCGACTGATCTGGGCCGTTGGATCTCGCCCAATGTGGGCCGTTGGATCTCGTCTAATCTGGGCCGTTGGATCTCGTCTAATCTGGGCCGTTGGATCTCTCCCAATGTGGGCCGTTAGATCTAGAAGATGTAGGCCGTTAGATCTAACAGATCTGGGTCGTCGGATATGGACAGATCTGGACCGTCAGATATAAGGAAATCTGAGCCGTCAAATATTGGTCAATCTGAACCGTTAAATTTTTGTAAATCTGCGCCGTCAGATCTTGGTCGATCTCGGCCGTCAAATCTAGGCCAATCTGGGCCGTTAGGTCTGGAAGATCTGAACCGTTGAATCAAGCTAGATCTGGGCCGTTGGATCTCTTCCAATATGGACTGTTAGATCTAGTAGATCTGGGCCGTTAGATCTATCAGATCTGGGCCGTCAGATATAGACAGATCTGGACCGTCGAATCTAAAGAAATCTGAGCCGTCGGATATAGGTCAATCTGAACCGTTGAATTTTGGTAAATCTGGACCGTCAGATCTTTGCCAATCTGAGCCGTCGAATCTCTCCAAATCTTGACCGTCGACTCTCGTTAAATCTAGACCGTCAGATTGTAAAACCGTGTGACATCGCAGTGGTTACGGATCCACGTGAAGGCGCCACATCGGCGGAAAAGGGCTGCATGTAGGATAATTTGAGACTGCAACGTGGCGCGTCTCAAATCTGTTCCAGCTCGTTAGCGCGCATCTCAGATCGATTCCAGTGGGTGCTGATAAACGAATTTATTGGCTACTAACTGCAGAGTTACCACTCCATCCGAACAGTACTGTCCTCGCCGCAGAATTGTCCAAACATTTTGAAAGGAGTCGATATAAAGGACTGTGAACGGGAACCTGTCACACAAAAAATTGGTTAGGTACACAACAAAATCCCAGATACCTATATCCCGTTATCATCTCAATGCTTTTTCTCATTGTATGTGGACTTTGGAAAAAGAAAATCAAGATACGTAGTCGGCCGCAGAACTGAAGATAAGGCTACTGAAACCGCTATTGGAACTGGTCTTAGTGGATAATACTTTATTTATAAAAAAAGTTTAAACAAAATTAATCATTACGGTAATTTGGAATGTGAAACAAAAAAATAGAGTTGGAAATAAGTATAAGATAATTGGAAACAAAACAGAGTAAAAATGTTCTACATAATAAACTTTGTTTATGGTTAACCTTGACTTAGAGTGAGTAAATAATGAATAATACTTTATTTATAAAAAGATTTAAACAATTTGGAATTGAAAGTAAATAAAAAGAATTGAAAATAAGTAGAAGAGATATATTTTTTTTTTTTATTACACTTCAAAACTTAATAATCAAATAATTCTTATGTTCTAGCCAAACAATTGTGTATTTCATTTTAAAATAGTGTTCCATTTATTTGAGGGAAAAATTTTCATATGCAAATAGGTAAGCCTCTGGTTTACCAATATGTATTAAGTCAAAGCTTCAGTGAACAACAATAAAATATGATATATTTAACTTTCTTAAAAGGAGGTCTGAAATTCTATCAAACTTTTAAAAAAACACAAATCTCTAGTGTTGCTTGTTGGAATGGTCTTTTTAAGATTAGAAAAATCACGGGCATGATTCTAAAAGCACAAAGCTAATAAATTACCCTTTTTTAAAGGAATGTTAGAATGGTCTTTTTAAGATTAAAAAAGTCTTTAAAAAAACACAAATCTCTAGTGTTGCTTGTTGGAATGATCTTTTTAAGATTAGAAAAGTCACGGGCATGATTCTAAAAGCACAAAGCTAATAAATTAGCCTTTTTTAAAGGAATGTTAGAATGGTTTTTTTAAGATTAAAAAAAGTCAGGGCATGATTCTAAAAGTACAAAGCTAATAAATTAGCCTTTTTTAAAGGAATGTTAGAATGGTCTTTTTAAGATTAAAAAAGTCAAATGGTACACTCGCATGATTATGAAAAGCACGAAGCTAATAAATTACCCTTCTTTTCGAAGAAATGTTACAAGTCTTCTCCAAGGGGGATTCTATCCTGAAATTCTATCAAACTTAAAAAAAACAGAAATCTCTAGTGTTGCTTGTTAGAATGGTATTTTTAAGATTAGAAAAGTCATGGGCATGATTCTAAAAGCACAAAGCTAATAAATTACCCTTTTTTTAAGAAATGTTAGAATGGTCTTTTTAAGATTAAAAAAGTCAAATGGTACACTCGCATAATTATGAAAGCACAAAGCTAATAAATTACCCTTCTTTTCGAAGAAATGTTACAAGTCTTCTCGAGGTGGGATTCTATCCCTCCATGCAAGTCATTTGGGGCTCGCTATGCTATTTGTTAGGAGTGTGATTTGTTAGGAGTATGATCACATTATTCGAAGATGAATGCCCTTAGTCTTAGTTGCATGACTGAGAGCAAATACCATTCGCACCCTCCCTACAAAAAACTACTAATTTTATTTCCATCACTAACTGGTTGTAGCAATAAGCATCAGTAATTGGTTGTAGTAATACAACTACTAATTTTATTTCCATCACTAACTGGTTGTAGTAATAAGCCTTCGATTTGTGAATTTTAAATTAAAAAGACCATAATATCCCTCAACAACTAACCAACTCCAAAAATATAATTCTCCTAAGCCCCTTTGCCTTTCTGCCCTTTCGCCTTTCCCATAAGACCCTACACCCTTTCACCTCTCTACCCCACAACACTAGGTACAAAGAGTAAAATTAGACTACACTAATTCCATAGACTCATATCCTTGTAACTATTTCCATATGGCCTAGATTCCACATCAACATATACCAAAGAAAGGTTCTACCACACTCATGTAATTATTTCTCAATAGACTAGATTCCACATCAACATATAACAAAGAAAGATTCTACCACACTCATCCAATTTAGTCTATACTATGTTGAGGCTAGATGACTTGGTACTACTATTTATTTAAGAAGAACCTATCTATTTAGCAATGAAGCTTCCTCATCTCTTGCTCCAATAATTGGGTCTCTCAAAAGGTTGAGGTTTCTCAATTACTTAACCATTTAAGCATTTCAATTATTTGATTTATAATTTTTATAACTATAAATTAATAATGTTAATATAATTCATATTCTCAACACAACATGAAAGATTGAAAATTGCTTTTACAAATCTTTTTTTATCTTTATATGCTTAAAATATTAAAAATTTGAATCTTCATACAAGAATCTCAACAAAATATACCAAAATCTCAACAAAAAATGAAAAGTTTTACAATTTATTTTTGCAAGTCATTTTATTTTTATATACTTAAAATATTAAAGATATAACACTTGTAATATGATATTATAATCCACATCTCAATTGAATATGAAAAATAACTATATAAATTAATATGATATTATAATTCATATTTTGTTTATGATATTATAATTCACATCTCAATTGAATATGAAATATAACTATGTAAATTAATATGCTATTATAATTTATATTTTGTTTTATGAAAAAATAGTGAAATTTCCTTTCTGTTCATTTTTATATTCTTGAAATATTAAGAATTTGAATCTTCATACGAAGATCTTAAGAAATAGGGATAATTTGCTTTTACAAGTCATTTTTAATATTTATCTTTATAATATTTATATGGTTAGTTTGAATCTTGAATCTTCATACTTTGAATATTTATCTTTATAATATTTATATGCTTAATTTGAATCTTCATACCAAAATCTCAAAAATTAGTGACAATTTGCTTTTACAAGTCATTTTTAATATTTATCTTTATAATATTTATATGCTTAATTTAAATCTTGAATCTTCATACTTTTATATTTATCGATAATATTTATATGCTTAATTTGAATCTTGAATCTTCATACCAAAATCTCAAAAAATAGTGACAATTTACTTTTACAAGTCATTTCTAATATTTATCTTTATAATATTTATATGCTTAATTTGAATCTTGAATCTTCATATTTTTAATATTTATATGCTTAATTTGAATCTTGAATCTTCATATTTTTAATATTTATCTTTATTTGGATCTTGAATCTTCATACAAGAATCTCAAAATATGAAAAATAGTGCCAATGCAAGAATCTTAAAATATGAAAAATAATACCGATTTTCTTTTACAAGTCATTTTCGTCTTTATAATTTTTTTATCTTTATAATCTTTTTATCTTTATATGCTTAAGATATTAAAGATTTGAATCTTGTAATGTGATATTATTACTTCATACAAGAATTTTCATACTACTTCAAGGACTTCATATAATCTTGGTGAAACTTCAAAAGTAGAATCCTTCAATCAAACCCAGATACCTGAGAATTGGTACTAGTGAAAAATAATACATGCAAAGTCTAACATAAAAGGTCACCATAAAAATTATGGTCCAAACGCACACTAATTTATGATTTATCTGCTCACGTACAAACTTCTAACATAAAAGGTCATAATTATAGTCCAAACTCACACTAATTTATGATTTATTTGCTCACATACAAACTTCTAACATAAAAGATCACCATAAGAATTATGCTCCAAACTCACACTAATTTATTATTTGTCTGCTCACATACAAACTTCTAACATAAAAAGTCACCATAAAAATTATGGTCCAAACTCACTAATTTATGATTTATCTGCTCACATACAAACTTCCATACTTCAAACGCACATACAAACTTCAAATGATATCATGACCATCATAACAATAGTAGTTATGCCAACAAGATTATTAAGTGCCTCTTTTTGGACCGGACAAGATAAATACATGGGTAAAATTAAACAAAGCCACATAATGACTTCTAAAAAATGCAAATAAAGGTAAAATTAAACCAAACCACATAATGACTTCTAAAAATGCAAATAAAGAGGACCTTTTGGAAGGTCTGTCGTTTCGAAGGAATCTGTTAGACAAACGATTTCTTCCAGTAAAACAGTATCCAATAAGTTGGATTGTGTTTTATTCAAAAGATTGTTTCTAAGGAATCTTTCAAGAAACGATTTCTTCCGGTTAAAAACTGTCCAATCAATTGGACCATGTGTTTTAGTCAAAAGATTATTCTGGTTGAGGTTCTCCATCCTCAACAGACAGCGGATGCGAATTTCCAGATGACGTTAATGATGAAGGTGATGAATCACTCAAAATACGCTTCTGGGTCTGATGGCTTGGTGACTCTTAGTAAAACAATGGCATGGGGACCCTCAATAAAACAAACCCTGAAGGCATTAATTAGATGGGCACATATGTGCTCTCTTCAAAAAAAACTTAATATACTTTTCCTGCGCTGGAACAACTCGAACTGGATTTGAGACAATTGTGACTTTGAGAGAATTTCACAAGATAGCTCGGCTTAAAAAAACTTAATATACTTTTCCTGCGCTGGAACAACTCGAAATGGATTTGAGAGAATTTCACAAGATGGCTCGGCTTCAGCTTTTTTTTCAAATACATTATCCACTTAAAAAAATGAAATTAACCTGAATAAGAATAAAGGCAGCGTAGCTTATGTAGATGGAAAAATCTAGAAGAAGTTTCATTTAAACTGAATAAGAATAAAGGCGGTGTAGCTTATGTAGATGGACAAATCTAGAAGAAGTTTCATTTAAACTGAATAAGAATAAAGGCAGCTTAGCTTATGTAGATGGACAAATCTAGAAGAAGCCCAAGATCATAAAGTTAAAACAACAAAAATATTTAAACAACAGTGTAAATTGACCCTGATTTGCTCATTACAACCATGACGATAAACAACAGTCGTGTGATACACTCCATTCTTGGACAATATTCCCTACAGAACCTTTGTACCCATTTTCGCTCAAGAAAAAATCATTACATATAATAAGGTTGCAATAAGACAGAGATGTCATAGCTATGAAATGGGAAACAACAAATAAGTGGTGACCAGACCAAAATAACTATGATGTGTGACAAATAACCTTCTAACCATAATAACTTAGATGATAAGGAGCTCTACAAAAGAGAGAAAGAGATATTGACTTATGTACTGCCATTTAATAAAAATACCCAATTTACGTTAAGAACTTGTAAAAATATGGAATATCCATTTATCTGCAACAGCCGAAGCATGTAGAGCTACCCTGTTATCATGTCTCTATAAACATGAAAGCTACGTAGAGCTACCACGAATTTCCTTACAAAGAACTGTCAGAAAGAATAAACACAAAATTCGCTTCATTCAAACCCAAATACTTCTACATGTCACCCCAGTAATCACACGAAGTAAATGCAAAACAGAGCTCAGCAGGCCATTTATTCAATCTGCACACACGTACATTTATATGCTACAATTTACCAACGAAAGTCGATTTTTTCTGACAATGTTAAGTTTCTATTGCCATTTCTGTGTAATTTGAGTTTTTCAGACAGTTACAATTTGTAGTTGGTATATAGCGTCAGATTTTTTTTCCTTGGTTTTATGGACAGAGCGCTTCCGCCTATAGTAAATCCACATCCAAAAGGTACTGAAAGTGGGAGTCACAGGGGGCTTTTCTGAGGCGCTGCGACGGGTGAAAGCAACAAAAGTATGTGATTACCTCGTGATTTCTTCATAACCCAGGTGCAAACTAAGCAAATCATCTATTATTCGTCACTGTAATGTTTTTCGTGATGGCATCGAGGTTGATATTTTGGGCAATGTCCTGTTGAAGAATTTATGGGGTTGGTTCCTTCCTATCTTGCTACTAGAGGATGAAGCAGTAAACTTGAAAAGCTTGTTGTTTCATGTTAGGGTGTTCTTTATTAGCTTTGTTGATTTGTTATTTTGTCTCAGGGCATCTAAATTGGCTTTGGCTTGGTCCTGTATCATTCCTACACTAATCAACTTTTCTACCTCGAAAGGAGTTCCAATAAACCAAAGACAGAGGTATCAACCCTCTTAATAAGAACTTGGATCACCATAATGAAATACATTATTTTTATAATCTACTATTATATATCGCATTAGATTGGGGATTTGGTAAAATTATATTTCTTTTCATGGAGGCTGAGTAGGGATTTGGTAAAATTATATTTTTTTTAAGGGAGGTTGAGCTAGGTGAAGGTTGGTGTTGGATCACCACAATGAAGTATATTATTTTTTGCAATAAATCTACTAAATCTACTATTATACATCGCATTAGATTGGGGATTTGATATAATTATATATTTTAGAAAGGTTGAGCTAGGTGAAGATTTATGAAGAGGTGGAACACTCCTATGGACTCTCATCCTCAACCCAAGAGGGTTCAACGACTACAACAACGTCTTTCTATGTGAGTTTCTTCTAACACCTACAACACCATCCTACCATGTGAGTTGCTACAACACCTATTTCTATGTGAGTTGCTTCTAACACCTACAACACTGTCCTACTATGTGAGTTGCTACAACACCTATTTCTATGTGAGTTGCTTCTAACACTTACAACACCGTCCTAGTATGTGAGTTGCTACAACACCTACAACAATGTACTATGTGATTCGCTACACCGTCCTATGGATTAGCTCTGCCCATCTATCCTCTGCATTGCTTTGTTCTATGGACATCTAAAGATCTCTTTAACTTACCAATGATTCCATTCTCATCTCCAGCCATTGCCACAGGATTTCTATATGTGAAGTTTATTCCGAGGTAAAGTGAAACAGGTGTAAAAGTGTGGTGGTTTCATATGGACATCTAAAGATCTCTTTAACTTACCAATGATTTCATCCTCGTCTTCGGTTTCCATTGCCAGAGGATTCTATAGGTGAAGTTTATTCTATGAGGTAAAGTGAAACAGGTGTAAAAGGGTGGTGGTTCAAAATATGAAAGTTTTCTAGTTTTGCTCAGTTCAGTTTTCTTTATTTCAATCTAAGAGGAATCAAACATTTTCAGAGGTAAAAAGTGGTGACTTTGATCGAGATTGTGTTAGAGAATTTATCTTAGTGGTAGAATGAGTTAGTGAATTTATCTTAGTTGTAGAATGAGCTAATTAGTCATGAATTAGTGTCGCTTTATCAAAGCTATTCGTTAGTGTTTGTCTAATAAAATAACAAGTAAGTTAGGACTAGATCAAAACCTAACTATTTTTACTTACTTCTACTAACAAATACCATTAAATGATCCAAAAATTCAACAAGATGAATATATCAATAAATACAGTGATACTTCGAGACCCAGAGCACAGACTGAGATAATGTGGAATTTGTAAGAGGAATACAACAATATATACAGTGATACTTCGAGACCCATGAAAGAGCGCAAAGACTGGATAATGTGGAATTTGTAATCAATCAGATTGAAACACTACTTTCAAGAGTGAGATTGGCATTTCGCTTTACTTTGACTACAACAAATGCTTCCATTGGCAGATTAGTGCTTCCAGACCTTTCAATTATTATTATTGATACAAATGACATTTGTACCATTCAAGAGTGAGATTGGCATTTCATTTTACTTTGACTACAACAAATGCTTCCATTGGAAGATTAGGACTTCCAGACTTTGCAATTACTATCATTGGTACAAATGCCATTGGAAGATTAGGACTTCCAGACTTTGCAATTACTATCATTGATACAAATGACATTTGTACCATTGATGGGGCGGTTTGAAATAGAGGAATGTATTCGTCATCTTGATTTCATAGTCCAGGAACAATGGAAAAAATTAATGAAAATCTAACTATAAGTACAAAACACACATTAGAGCACAAAGACCAGGATACTGTGGAATTTGTAGTTAGTCAGATTGAGACACTTTCAATTTCATTTTACTTTGACTACAACAAATGTTTCGATTGGCAGATTAGGACTTATAAACTTTGCAATACAAATGACCTATGTGCCATTGAAGGGGGAAGTTGAAATCAGAAGAATGTATTCGTCATCTTGGATTCATAGTTCACGAACAATGAAGAAATCAATGAAAATCTATCTATAAATACAAATGCACATTGAAAGAGGCAATACTTCTCAGGGTCTTCTCACAACGAGCTGTCTCACAAGGCTGCAGGTGCAATCAGGAAAATTAAAGGGTTATTGTTTACATTGTGATGCCAATTTGCCCTGGAAGTGTCCCTACCATTGCAGTTGTGCAGAAAAATTAAAGGGTTGTTGTTTACATTGTGATGCCAATTTGCCCCGGAGGTGTCCCTACCATTGCAGTTGTGCTGAAAAACGGGTGCAATCAGGAAAATTAAAGGGTTATTGTTTACATTGTCATGCCAATTTGCCTTGGAGGTGTCCCTACCATTGCAGTTGTGCAGAAAAATTAAAGGGTTGTTGTTTACATTGTGATGTCAATTTGCCCTGGAGGTGTCCCTACCATTGCAGTTGTGCAGAAAAATTAGAGGGTTGTTGTTTACATTGTGATGCCAATTTGGCCTGCAGGTGTCCCTACCCATGCAATTGTGCATGAAAATTAGAGGGTTGTTGTTTACATTGTGATGCCAATTTGGCCTGCAGGTGTCCCTACACATTTGTCCCTACCCATGCAATTGTGCATGAAATACTTTTCTGTAATGTACAATAACTAGTCTAATCCCCACTACCTATCTAAGCTTGCTACGAACCTAAACTTTCTACCTTTTAAGGGTTCTCCCGCCTTCTGGAAGCTCAAACCACCTTCTCCATTCAAAAGCCAGGAACATCAATAACATCTGAGAACACAACACCAAATAAATAGGATATAGGATATCTTAGAATAAACACATAGTGATCCCCTTTACGGATACTTAAAGAAAACACTATTAGCAATCAAATGCATTGAAGACACTCAGGAATAAAATGCATTCAAGTCGTTTGCAGCTCAACCTTGAAATATATATAATTTTTCACTAGCTTGATTTTTAAGTTAAGTGGAACAAATCATGACACTCTTTTAACCGAAACTTCAAATTCCATAAAATCTAGACATATAGAACTGTTAAAGAAGTCCACTGTAGGGAGAAAACACTGTTAGCAATAAAATGCATTGAAGACACTGTCAGGTTTGCAGCTCAACCTTGAAATATATATAGTTTTGCACTAAATTGATTTTTAAGTTAAGTGGGAAAAATCATGACACTCTTTGAACCAAAACTTCAAATTCCATAAAATATAGACATGTAGAACTGTTAAAGAAGTCCACTGTAGGGCTACTATTGAGAGCTAGTTATGAAGATACTCGGTTCATTTATTTCACAATGTATTAATTTTAAAGTACAGAAACATTATTTGCTCAATGTATTAATTTTGAAGTACAGGAACATTATTTGCTATATTTGTGTTAGCACGAAGGGCACACAGTGCTGGGCCCAACATAAATATATGGTTTATGGTGCAATTTACAATATCCAAATTGCTGACCAGCATAGAAACTGATTTTGAAGTACAAGAACATTACTTGTATTAGCACAAAGGGCAAACAGTCCTGGGCCCAACATTTGTATTAGCACGAAGGGCACAGTGCTGGGCCCAACATAAATATGTGGTTTATGGTGCAATTTACAATATCCAAATTGCTGACCAGTATAGAAACTAAGTTTAAAGTACAGGAACATTACTTGTATTATCACAAAGGGTACACAGTGCTGGGCCCAAAATAAATATGTGGTTTATGGTGCAATTTACAATATCCAAATTGCTGTCCAACATAAAAACTAACTGGGAAAGAAAACCAGTCTATTGGGGGGCAATATTGTTTTTACAGGCTAAACATTGGATCCAAGAACTGTTAGACATAAATAAGAATTGTTACACTTGAATATGAAGATGCCACTAGAACCGAATAAGAGATGGGAAGACGATGAGGATCCTCAGAGTTTGTTTGTGATTGATGATAAACTTCTGCTATGTCCTTCAATTTCTGAAGTGGGCTTGCAAATCTGATTTGATAGGAACAGCCCAAAAAACATTGCTATGATGTCCTTCGATTTCTGACTTAGGTTGAATCATTAGACCTGATGTCCTTCGATTTCTGACATAAGTTGAATCATTAGACCTGAATATGATGATGCCACTAGAACTGAATGAGGGATGTGAAGACTGAGAATCCCCAGAGTTTGTGATTGATGATAACCCTGTACTATGATGTCCTTCGATTTCTAAGAACAGCCCAAAAAGACATCTATGCCATCTTTTTAAAGCTCCTTTGCTTAATTCATCGCCTATATTAGTGTTTTGGACTATTGTGGCAGACAAAATTTACCAAGTATTACTTTTGAATGGAGATAGGTAGGGAGAAAACACTGTTAGCAATAAAATGCATTGAAGACACTGTCAGGTTTGCAGCTCAACCTTGAAATATATATAGTTTTGCACTAAATTGATTTTTAAGTTAAGTGGGAAAAATCATGACACTCTTTGAACCAAAACTTCAAATTCCATAAAATATAGACATGTAGAACTGTTAAAGAAGTCCACTGTAGGGCTACTATTGAGAGCTAGTTATGAAGATACTCGGTTCATTTATTTCACAATGTATTAATTTTAAAGTACAGAAACATTATTTGCTCAATGTATTAATTTTGAAGTACAGGAACATTATTTGCTATATTTGTGTTAGCACGAAGGGCACACAGTGCTGGGCCCAACATAAATATATGGTTTATGGTGCAATTTACAATATCCAAATTGCTGACCAGCATAGAAACTGATTTTGAAGTACAAGAACATTGCTTGTATTAGCACAAAGGGCAAACAGTCCTGGGCCCAACATTTGTATTAGCACGAAGGGCACAGTGCTGGGCCCAACATAAATATGTGGTTTATGGTGCAATTTACAATATCCAAATTGCTGACCAGTATAGAAACTAAGTTTAAAGTACAGGAACATTACTTGTATTATCACAAAGGGTACACAGTGCTGGGCCCAAAATAAATATGTGGTTTATGGTGCAATTTACAATATCCAAATTGCTGTCCAACATAAAAACTAACTGGGAAAGAAAACCAGTCTATTGGGGGGCAATATTGTTTTTACGGGCTAAACATTGGATCCAAGAACTGTTAGACATAAATAAGAATTGTTACACTTGAATATGAAGATGCCACTAGAACCGAATAAGAGATGGGAAGACGATGAGGATCCTCAGAGTTTGTTTGTGATTGATGATAAACTTCTGCTATGTCCTTCAATTTCTGAAATGGGCTTGCAAATCTGATTTGATAGGAACAGCCCAAAAAACATTGCTATGATGTCCTTTGATTTCTGACTTAGGTTGAATCATTAGACCTGATGTCCTTCGATTTCTGACATAAGTTGAATCATTAGACCTGAATATGATGATGCCACTAGAACTGAATGAGGGATGTGAAGACTGAGAATCCCCAGAGTTTGTGATTGATGATAACCCTGTACTATGATGTCCTTCGATTTCTAAGAACAGCCCAAAAAGACATCTATGCCATCTTTTTAAAGCTCCTTTGCTTAATTCATCGCCTATATTAGTGTTTTGGACTATTGTGGCAGACAACATTTACCAAGTATTACTTTTGAATGGAGATAGATAATAAGGTAACAGAGACTTTTCCTCCCAACACTTTTAGTCAGTCTATCGGTGTATTTCATGCTTCAGAGCAAATTTTCTTTCTTGAGGATCGACCTTAATCATGGCTTTTTCTTTCTTGAAGCTCGACCTTGATCATGGCCTTGCAGTGACAGTTTACTGCACCGTCCCAACTCCTCTTCCTACCACTTATCTTAATTTGCATCATTGATATTTGTTTTACTACAAGTCTTGAGTTTGTCAAAGTTCCCATCCATTCCCATGCTGCTTTGGAACAATTCTCTGTGTTCCCTTGCCCTCCATTCCCATCATTGATTGTTGTTTTTCTACAAGTCTTGAGTTTGTCGAAGTTCCAGTCCATTCCATGCTGCTCTGGAACAATTCTCTGTGTTTCCTTGCCCTCCATTCCCATTAATCAACATGCTGCTTTGGAACAATTCTGTGTTCCCTTGCCCTCCATTCCCATCATTGATTGTTGTTTTTCTACAAGTCTTGAGTTTGTCAAATTACCAATCCATTTCCATGCTGCTCTGGAACAATTCTTTGTGTTTCCTTGCCCTCCATTCCCATCAAGTTGCTTAATAGCGACAGCCTGTGCATAATGAATAAGCACAAACTTGGAAAAATAAATATATGAAAAGAACTAAACTAAACATAAACAATAGGTCAGATCAATTGCCTATCGCCATAGAAGTATTATGTAAACAATGTTCAAATCCTCGAGGGTCAGCCAACCAAAAAATCCTAAACAAATAAAAAATGTCACCATAGTAAAATAGGTTTGTAATTACTACCTTTGAATGGAGATATGTTAGCAAAAGCTTTTTTGCATTTAGCATCCAATCCATTTTTTCCTCTCAGCCCTTTTAGTATGTGTATTTCATGTTCACTGCAAATTTTCTTTCTTCTTTCTTGAGGATCAACCTTGATCATGTCCAGTGATGGTTTTACTGTAGTGATCTTTTTACTGCACCATCCTAACTCCTCTTCCCACCACTTATCTTAGTTTGCATCATTGTTGTTTTTTTTTTACAGGTATCGAGTTTGTCAAAGTTTCCAAAGTTTCCATGCTGCCTTGGTACAACTCTCTGCAACTCCATTCCCGTCAAGTTGTTGACAACCTCTATACAATGAATACGCACAAATTTACAAACATAAATATATAAAAGCAGTTAAACTAACAAGGGTAAAAAAATAAAAAAGTGGGATAGCTTACCACAAACCTTAGTATCAGGGATAAATATAACTTCTGAAAAGTACAAAGCTTAGCAACCACACACAAAATTGAGGCAAACTTGGGTGCTTAGAATCCTCGATATAGTTAGATCAGCCCGAAATTGAAAAGGTCATACGTTCAACATGGTTCAATTTGCTTGTCACGTTGCCCTTTAGTGTCGATTCAATGAATCCAGAAATACAAAGGTAGAGTGAGTATGACCAATAGACGGGGCTAAAGATAGCAATGGTATATGGGGAGGGTGACCAATGATGGGCAGAGGTGAAGTAGGTAGTATCCCTGTCTTTGATCT
The DNA here is from genome assembly GCA_000404065.3 of Pinus taeda. Lineage (NCBI taxonomy): Eukaryota > Viridiplantae > Streptophyta > Pinopsida > Pinales > Pinaceae > Pinus > Pinus taeda. The sequence goes on from APFE030209124.1 coordinate 25,450, forward strand.
CCTGCCTGACATGCACGCAGTGGGACATTTACGGTCAAAGGAACAAGATATAAGGAACTAAGGTCCAAAGCCTCCAAAGCAATTAAAGTTTGGACAAAGCATTGGCTGGGACAAGAACAAAGCCTGGTCCTACACATGGCAAGATATAACAATAATTCATTTCTCTTTTTAAAAATAATTGCAACAAATGACAATATTCATTTATATTTTTATATCTTAACAGGAACATAAAGCACATATATTGTTCCAAAAGCTTAAATGTTGACCTTTGCTTGTGCTTCTGTTAGTTTTAGAGAAGCTTCAGCCTTCAGGGCTTTAGTCTCATGTTTCTGTGGCCCTCTTCAAAAGTCTAATTTGCGAGGGCTTACAGTGACGGTTTACTGCACAGTCCCAACTCTTCTTCCTACCACTTATCTTAATTTACATCATTGATTGTCATTTTCAAGTCTTGAGTTTGTCAAAGTTCCCATGCATTTCCATGATGTTCTGGCACAATTCTCTGTTTCCTTGCCCTCTATTCCAATCAAATTGCCTAATAGCGACAACCTGTGCGCAATGAACAAGCACAAACTTGGAAAAATAAATATATGAAAAGAATTGAACTAACCATAAACAAATAAAAAATGTCACCAAAATAGGTCTGTAATTACTACCTTTGAATGTAGATATGCTAACAGAAACTTGTGTATTTAGCATCCAATCTATGTATTTCATGTTCACTGCAAATTTTCTTTCTTCCTTCTTGAGGCACAACCTCGCTCATGGCTTGCAGTGGTCGTTTTACTGCACCACCCCAACTCTTGTTCCTACCACTTATCTTACTTTGCCTCATTGATTGTAGGAAATCATTGACTGTTGTTTTTCTACAGGTCTCAATTTTGTCAAAGTTTCCATGCTTCCCTGGCACAACTCTCTGCAACTCCATTCCCGTCAAATTGTTGACAGCCTGTGCACAATGAATAAGTGAAAACTTAGAAAAATAAATATATGAAAACAAACAAACTAACAATGGTAAAAAAAAAAACAAGTGGGCTAGCCTTGGTATCATGGATAAATATAACTTCTGAAATGTACAAAGCTTAGCAACCAAAATAAGAGTCACAAATGCTTGCTGCCATACAAAATTGAGGCAAAACCCGGGGCTTATATTTCCCAGTATAGTTAGATCAGCACCGAAACGGAAGAGGCCATACATTTAACATGTTTCAATTCGCTTGTCAGGTTGCCCTTTATTGCTGCTTCAATGAATCCAGAGATAAAAAGGCACAATGAGTATGATAAATGGGCAGGGCTAGAGATAGCAATGGTATATGGGGAGGGTGACCAATGATGGCAAGAGGTGAGGTACGTAGCATCCCTGTCTTTGATCTCCTGCCCAAACTACATGCAGTGGAACATTTACGGTCCAAGGAATCGAGGCCCCAAGCCTCCAAGCAATAAAAGTTTGGACAAAGCATTGGTTGCTACAAGAACAAATCCTCATCCTACACATGGCAAGATATAACAATAATTCATTTTTATTTTCAAAAATAATTGCATCAAATGACAATATTCATTTATATTTTAGTCTTTACAGGAGGAAAAAGCACATATATTGCTCCAAAAGCTTAAATGTGGACCTGTGTTTCTGTTAGTTTTATAGAAGCTTCAGTTCTTTAGTCTCGTGTTTATGTAGCCCCAAAATCTTCAAAAGTCTAATTTACGAGCCCTTTGCGAGCCCTTGAAACCTAATGTAAAAATATAGAACATAGTGAATAAAGTCTTCACAGTTCCATAGTTTACCACCAGTGTGTGCTTTCTTTTCATCTTGTTTCTCTTCACATGATTTCTTTTCTATGGTCAATGCTTTCCATTGCTTTCCATTTAGTTCTTATAAAAGCTCCCATATCCTTGAAAATCGTATTTGGATTCTCATATTTCACCAATTGGTGATAATAACATAGTGAATTGGAGCATATAATTAAAATGAACATTCTTAAAAAAAAACATGTGAAGCATTCATATAATAGAAATCAAAGTCTTTCTTATAGAAGTAAATCAGAAGGCCATCAAATATTTTGTTCGGTTTACAATAGACTAGAGCATTATATGACAATGGGGAAATGCATTTTTTCTATGTGCATGTGATGATATGATGGAGTACTGAAGTTTTTAAGGAATCTAAATTTCCTTCAAGCCTAATATCGTAAGAAAGACAACGATCAAGCATAAGGGCACCACTCTCAAAAAACTTTTTGGTTAATAACTTAATTCCCTTTAGAATAAAAACAATTAGCATTTGGTTTCCATTTGGTTTCCTTCAACATCGACCATTGTTTGCTAGTAAGACCCACTTGAGTCCATTGTCCTTGGGGGAACAATATATGCTGAAGAAGGTCTCTTTGGCCTGTTTGGACCACTTCTTCATAGGAGTCCATCAAAACCCTATTTAGTGATTGTCATGACAGTCCTGAACATATTGTCTACAAATGCCTCGTGCCTTCTTTGACTAAACGAACTTCTGGGAGGAGGATAGAGAGAAGTGTTGGGAACCAATGGGGTAAGGACCTGCTTACGCCTCCACTAAAGCCATTAAGGGTCAGCTGAAGGTGTGTCTCTTGATCCTCTGAATGTTCACGCACTGCCTCAATGCCCTGCTCCCACCTTATTGTTGGAACTTAAGAGATCAATTTTGGTTGATTTCGATATTCTTGACTAAAAAAATCAATAATGAACTGGAAAGAATCAATCGTGCCAAGTCTGAACTCTGAGCATTGATTTGTTGCAGTAGTGGGCACGGCGTTGCGACTGCTTGTTCGCACGTATTGTAAGCGATAGTGGGCATGAAGCTATACCTGCTTGTGCGCAGAAGGTGGCCATTAACGGAGGCGAACTATTCTCAGCGGTAATGCCCTCCAACATGGCCTGAAACTCCACTATGCCAACTGTTATCTGCGCTAGTACAGATGTCAGATTGTCATTCGAAGGAGGGCAACAAAAATAGGCATATGCCTATCAGTGTAATCAAAATAAACAAGTAGGATAGCTTAGCACAAACCTTTGTATCGTGGATAAATTTTCAAATGTACAAAGCTAGCGACCAAAATAAGAGTCACAAATGCTTACTCCCACACAAAATTGAGGAAACAACAATAATTCATTTCTACTTTCAAAAATAATTGCAACAAATGACAATATTCATTTGTATTTTTAAAGTCTTTGACAACTAGAGAGCACATATATTGTTCCAAAAGCTAAATGTTCACCTGAGTTTTTGATAGTTTTAGAGAAGCTTTAGATCTTTAGTCTCATGTTTCTGTAGCCCCACAACTTTTAAAATTCTAACTTGCGAGCCTTTGAAACCCAATAGAAAAATATATAACATAGTGAATAAAGTCTTTATAATTCCATAGTTTACCCATCAGTGTGCTTTCTTTTTCATCCTTATGTTTCTCTTCACATGATTTCTTCTCTTATATGTTCAATGCTTTCCATTTAGTTTTCAAAATGGCTACCATATCCTTGAAAATGGTATTTGGATTCTCATATTTCACCTATTGGAAATATAACTGAATGAATTGGAGCACTTAATTAAAATGAGCATTCTTAAAAAAACATGTGAAGCGTTCATATAATAGAACATAATGAATTGCAAATCGCAAGCCAAAAGCCCCATTTAAGTTTAACTCGACCTGGCACAAGAATGAGGAGTATACCAAAATGGTCATTGATTATTGGAAATCACTTCCCCCTGCTCCTAGACAGTCACACACTGAATGTTTTGCTAAAAAACTTCTCTGCCTCAAGCACAAAACAATTGACTGGGCCAGAGAAAAAAGAGTAAGGGATGATCACCTCCTTAATGATATTGAATTTGAACTTGCTAATCTGGTTGGAGCGGATGGTCGGGTATTTGAATCTGCGGAAGAAAAAGATCACCTGATCAAACTTGAAGCAGAGAGGAACAAAATCCTAAAGGACAAAGAGGAAACCTAGAGACTCAGGAGTCAAGCCATTTGGCTTCAATCTGGGGATGATTATATACAAAGTTTTATCATCAATTTTCAAATGGTCGACGGGCCATCAATATTGTCTAGAATTTGGAGGATGATTTTGGATACTGGGTACAATCATTGAATCATCTGGCCACTCTCAGTACCTCTCATTTCAGTGGGCTCTACAAAGCACCACAGGAAACTACTCTTGCTGAGATTATCAAAGTGGCAGGTGTGTTTCCTAGATTTGTCAATCATGAAGCTGCAGAGGATCTCATCAAGCAAATATCTATGGGCGAATTGGAAGGCACCCTCAAATGAATCAAGAAAGACAAGAGCCCTAGACCAGAAGAATGGCCAATAGAATTTTATCTTGCCTTTTTTGAAGTACTTGGCAATCATCTGCTTCAAGTTATTGAAGAATGCCAAGTAAGTGGCCGAATGTATGATGCATTTAATTCACCCTTCATTGCCCTTATTCCCAAATCTGACTCCCCTCTAACCTTCAATGACTTTAGGCCCATCTCTCTTTGCAATTGCATATATAAGATCATAGCCAAAATTATTGCCAACTACCTTAAACCTATTTTATCTGAGCATATCTCTCCGAAACAGTTTGCCTTCCTTAATCATCGTCAGATTCATGAAGTTGTCGGCACCACCAAGGGGGTCCTCCATTCCATCAAGATCAAGAGGCTAAAAGGTATGATCCTAAAGATTGATTTAGCAAAGGCATTTTATCGTACTAGCTGGCTATACTTGAGAATGAATTTGACTCATTTGGGCTTCCCCATAACTTTCATCCAATGGATCATGTGTTGTATTTCCAATGTTTCATATAGTGTTTTTATCAATGGTTTCGCCTCTTCTTTCATGCTAAGTAGGGCCTTAGACAAGGTTGTCCTCTCTCTCCCCTGCTTTTCTTGCTGGTCATGGAAGGCTTGAGCCGGCTTATATCTGAGGAAAAAAGACAGGGAAGACTTCAGGGTATTAAAATCACCAACAGTTGCATCCTTACCCATCTACTATTTGTTGATGACATCCTCATTTTCCTCAATGGATCGATTGGTGACACAACTGCATTTTCTTCTATTCTCAGATCCTTTTGCTTTGCCACAGGAATGGAATGCAATCAACATAAATTGACTCTGACTGCTATTGGTTGCTCCCTCAATGAAACTCACAATGCTCATCAGCGATTTCCCTTCACTATTCTCCCATTTGATGATGGTCTTAAATATCTTGGATTTTGACTCAAGCCCATACATTATAATATAGCTGACTGGGTATGGCTTGTGGCAAAAATTGCAAGGCGACAGAATATATGGCATCACAAATGGCTCTCTAGGGTTGGCTGACTCACTCTTATCAAATCTATATTGAAAGCTACACCAGTGTACTAGATGTCCTTGGCTTGGATTCCAAGGGGCATATTGCATAGAATACGATAGTTGTGTTGCATATTCTTATGGAAAGGGAAACAAGAAGGTCATACATATGCATGAGTTAGATGGGATCTCATTGCTCTCCCAAAGAAATAGAGCGGATGGGGCATGAAAAACCTTGATGCTTTTGCAAAAGCATTAGCAGGAAAAATGGGATGGCAAGTTCTTACTACAAAGAATCTATGGATTGGGGCGGTCATATAGAAGTATATTAACCCTCTCCATCTTCTTGATTGGATCAGGCGACCAACATGGAGCGGTTCTGAACTCTCTATCATACATCTGTGATGGATTAACCTGGAGGATTGGTAATGGTAACCTCGTTTGCATTGGCATGGATCCTTGGTCTAGATGTGGGAATGCTTTTCATCTTCCCCCTAAGCACCTACACTTCCTCTCGATCGTAGGTATCATTAGACTTGCTCAATTTGTTGATCAGGACAATTCTACTATTTTCTATCAAGCCTGGAAATCTGCTGAACTATAGGGTATACCTAACATCTAGCACAATGATTGGCAATCCTACATTAGTGCACTCTTAGAATCACATGTTCGGATCACTAAGGGAAAGGATGAGCTCATCTGGGCATGCAGCATGGTTCCTATTCTCCTAAGGAAGGATATCTTGCCAACTACTCTGCACACAAACCCCCCGCTTCTGGTTGGTGGTGGAACGCTCTTTGGAAGCTAAAGGCACCTCCCAAGGATAAATTATTCATGTGGTGTATACTCCGCAACAAAGCCCCTACAGGGGACAATCTACAGAAGCGATCATATTTCGGACCAACATGGTGTATACTATGCAAGCAGGCATCAGAATCTATTGAACACTTATTTCTATTATGTCCTATTAGCATTTCTCTATGGCATAATGTACTTGCAAATCTACACCTTCCCAATCGTTGGCATGGAGCTAATATATTGGAAGCATGGCAATCGAGGTGGTCTGCTGCACACCTAACCAAGATTAGGAACCTCCATCCCCTGATATGTTGGTGCATTTGGTTGCAAAGAAATAAACTTATTTTTACGGGTACTGCTTCACTATGGCCTCAAGCAATAGCACATCTCAGATCAATATATAACAGTATACCGGAGGATGATTGCCCTCACACTACACACAATATCTCTGCAGAGATTATCGACAGGAACATCCCTTGGGCATATTTCGAAGGGTCAACATAGTAGCAAGGTTGTGGTGGGGGCATGTTACTACATATTTGTTAATTTTAGGTATGTTCTATGCTTAGAGCAATTTATTTCAATTTTCGCAGTTAGCTCAATATCTTTTCTAGATTAGCAATCACATCAACATTAAAGTAAACTATAGATAGAACATAAACATAAATCGCAGAAGATAAGCCAAGACAAGAGGACACGAGATGTGGCACTAGCCAGGGACAAACCCCAATGTGGGGAAACTCTTGACCAATTCTTCTTTTATGTTCTTCAATAGTTCAGTAGAGAGAGAGAGAGAGAGATAATACATTTACAACAGAAGTCAATACTTTGAGTTATCTAGATAAGAGCAAAGATCATCTCTAAGAAGATAATAGATGAGATCAGTTGAAGACATGTTGCTTCAACTGATTCTCCAAGGTGACTCTTTCACGTATCATTTTGTTGCATCCCATCATCATGCTGCACCTCACCGTGTTGCACCATGCTGCACCCATCATCACAATGCTGGACCTCATGACCATGTTGTACACATCACACTGCTGCATTGTTGTCCCATCTGTCATAACCGTGTCGTCATACAACATGTCTCATGTGCTTGCAGCACCATGCTTGCCACTGTTGTCCATGCTTGCCATGTTGCACCATTCTTGCCATGTTGTCCATGCTTGCCATGTTGCACCACGTTTGCCATGTTGTCCATGCTTCACCATGCTTGCCATGTCACAGTTGTCCCATGCATCTATACAACACTCTATACCTTCTTGTCCCATGCATCTATACAACACTATGTACCTTGTTGTCCCATACATCTATACAACACTATGTACCTTGCTGTCCCATACATCTATACAACACTATGTACCTTGATGTCCTATTTACTTTGTTGCACTAGTTAGCAGTTGTCCCACTTGTGCCACTGTTGCACAATTGTCATAGTTGTCCTATGTCATTGGGTTGTCCCATTGTCCTATTTGTTAGTGACATTGCAGCTCCTATGTGGCAGTATCTAACATCTCTGTACTATTGTTCATGGACAGAATTCAATCATTGGTTAAGGCACCCTCCTATAACCTATAGCATTCTAACAATCAGCCCATAACTCACATTGAATTATGCGGAGACACCTACAACTCCATGTAGAGGGTTGTTTTGACCATCAAAACAATACTTACAGGCTTGTGGCTTTCACGCAAACCTTGTTGCCTCTTCAAGTGGTCACAAGAGTGACCTTAACGTCCCTTCTTCTTCGCTGAAGTAGGCGTTGGATTGTTGCCTTCTAGCCCAACTCCTAGGCCCTCCTAACAGTAGCTCAGTCCTCAAAAAGACCCATGACTTTGTTGTGGCTAGGACCTATTAGGGCAGCGTATATCCTTATCTTGACTACGGCTAGGTTACCCTTGAGATAGCGTAGGTTAGGGTTACCTTAGGATAGTGTTAGGGTTGCCTTCCATCTGCATCTAGGGCTACCTTCCATCTGCGTCTAGGGTTGCCTTCTATCTGTGTCTAGGGAATCATCTTTTCCTCCAACGTCTAGGGCTTCCACTCCTAGATTTCTCTTCCACTAAAACCCAAGACAATTGGAAAGAAATCAAGATAAAAGAGTGTGTGAGAAATGACTCTCAAGTCATCTCCTTTTATACTAAAACGTTGAGCACATGTGGGGTTTATTTGGTTGTTGGCCAAACTTGACGAATTGTCTTATAACACAAATAAATTCATAACACAAATAAATTCATAACTCGATGAGAGGGATCCATGAAAAAATATCAGCGGCCATAAACAAGATGACCCACATGGAGTTTGGCCCTACTTGCCAATTTTAACACTCCCTCTCAACTAAGGAGAACTCCATCTGCTAATCCATATGTCTGATTGTACTATCAGTGCCCTGCACTACTCTGCTCTGCTGAACCATGAAGAAGAAGAATTGATCGAGAATGTCTCATAAAATTCTCTACTAACCCGACGTCAGTTTTATTGATCCCAGATCAATATCACAAGAGAGTGTCTCAAACCACTCATACTAATCCCATATCAGTTTCATTGATCCCAGATCAATGGAGGTCATCCTAGCATAGGGAGTACGGTAGATACAATGATGCGTCCATCACTAGTACTACTATGGTCCCTAACCCCATTTCCCTGCTCATTGGCCAGATGAGAGGTACTTCCCATGAGTCCCAGACTACATGGGTAGGATGCCTCAACAGGAGAACCATTCATCCTGTCCCTAAGTCGCCTCGGAGTATCACAAGGAAGGTTGAGCCATTCACCCTGTACACAATGCACCATTAGGGGAGGGTGAATCACCCTATGGTCGCTTGTTACTCCAAGCAGTACCCCAAGCCCCCCGAAGCTCCCAGAGCTTAATGCATGCATCATATAGAACCTTTATAAGAAGGTCTCTCAACAACTCCAAGTCGTTCGGGAAAGTCACAAATTTGACCTTTCCCAGGGCTTTAACAAAATGTTTGCAACCTGTACATTAGTCTCAATGCAGTAGAGCCTCCTCACTCATCGAGGTACCATATCCCAGATAAGGTAGTATTTGATGTCTATACGCTGGAGCAAATCATAGAATATGGGATTCCTCAACAATCGAATCCCCCCCTGGTTGACACAGAGGATCCCGGTGGTATCCATCATGTGTACAAACAGCTCGCTGAAGATCTTCCACAACTAGGAAGCTTCACACGAGATCATACTCGTAGCTATGTATTCGGTCTTAGCAGTGCTTATAGCAACCGACTTCTGCTCCCTGCTCATCCAGGATATCGAGCAGAACCCGAAGAGAACTAGCACTCGGAAGTGCTCTTGCGATTCTCCACACTACCTGCCCAGTCAGTATTCGAATAATCATGCAGCTTCACATTTCCAGTAGTGTATCTCAATCCATGAGAGATTGTGCCCTGAAAATATCTCGGAAAGTTCTTGGCACCAATCCAATGAGGCCCAACCAGCAGCACAATTTCAACCCATAGCTACAGAATTTTGGCCTCCACTGAAGGTCTGAAATTTTCGAACCCTTGCAACTACTATTGCATCCACACTTGTGATTGAAATTTAGCCTTCCAAAGCTTCCCAGCCACTTCACTTGACTTGCTTCCTTGTCTAGGGCTAGTAGGTGACTTATTAAGCCCTTCTAGCAATTTTGATCCTCTACCAAGCCGACTTGGTCTCGAAGGGTATTTTGACACTTTTAAATACAAAAATAATTCTCTTTACAAGTTACAATCTGCCGATGGGGTCTTCAAATAATGAAGATGGCTCTTTTGACTTCTTGACATAGGACAAACCCTTGAAGCACTCAATGGGTGCTTCACGTCTAAAATAAAAGACCTTGAGCATGAAACCCATGCTCCAAAAAAATAATAATTTTTCTTTCATTTTACAATATACAAGAATCAAAAGTACATTTCATATATATGAAGACTGAACCTAGTTACACATTTTTCAACAAGACTCAGGGACCGACTAGAGTTTGGGTGATTTGGTGAGCCTTGGAAGGTGCGCACCACAGAGGGACTGGCAGGTCACAAAGAAGAAAGTACCACTTGGGTTCTGGAACTAACCGGAGACTTGTGCTGAGAATTTCTTGGCTCACCATGAGGTGCCCTAAAAGGTGGGCATCATAGAGGGACTCCCAGGTCCCAGAGAACGATGTGCCACTTGGGCCCAGATTCGGTGAAGCAAAGCGTAGTGGTTGGAATCGTCACTGTTGAGTTGGTGCCTTGGCCATGGATATGCTATTATTATTGGTATCGTTTCATGTGGAGTTGGAGCCCTAGCTCAAGGGTGACATACGATTGAGAGTTTATGAACCGTAAGGTCTATGGTTGGAAGGAATGTCAGAGATCTGTAACCTGCAGCAACATTCACAAATAAGTAATTGAGAACTGGTTTTATGTTTATTCCGCTGCATTTACTTATGGTTCTATAATCTTGTAGTTAATTGTGCTCAATTTGTGTATTGTGATTAAATTGTGCTTATATTTCTGGTTATGCTCTGCAACAATGAAAATCGTTAAATGTATTTGGTCAAAAAAAATATATATATATATATATAGTTTAATTTTTGCCTAGGATTTTGAGTGTAAAATTAAAATTCTAAGGTGTGTTTGAGTGGCATCGCCCAAGGTGGCTGGAGACGTTACAATTAAACATCATAAAGTAGTATTCTTTGAATTGTACAAAGAGAACTCAATTGGATTTATTTAATATTAAATTTATTTACAACCAAGTTCATTATGAACAACTGAGTTATTTGCTTGAAAATTTTGAAAAATTTCACGCGTGCAAGAAGGCAAATAAATGTGATCACTCTGCCTCAAACCAGCACAATCACACAAGGGGGATCTTAACCCAAATAAATGTGGTTACTTTTCCTCAAACCATCACAATCATGCAGGGGGAGGACCATGCACCATCATGATATGAGGGTTATGTATCTTAGCCCCAAAGAGAAGGATCAAATATAGGTTATTTCCCCTCTACCAATATTAATGGCTAGTAGTCACATTAGTAATTGGAGTGGCAAAATAGAAGAACCATAGAAAGTGCACGTGAATAAGGTCTTGAAAATGGGGATAAATAAATGGATTCAATATTCTTATGTATTTGTTGTTTTTGTTGCATGCTTTTATCTCCCTTTTTTTTGGTAAAAGATCATGTTCCTTTTAGTAGTTGTATTCTTAAATTATTTTGAGGGTGTTGCTTAGATATAGCAATGCTAATGCCTGGGGTAATGAAAACATTATAAAGCAACAAAGCTTGGAGAAGTGGCTACGGAAGTGGTCACGCCTATCATGAGTATAGGAGGGCAAACATGTGTGGGACCTCCACCTCAAACCAACATGACAAAGTAGGGTGAAGAACCATGCAACTTCATGGTATGACAATGATGGATCTTCACACCAAGAGAAGGCTTAGAAATTGTTTCACCCTCTACAAAAATCACAATATTGTGTGAAAAGGCAAGATGGAAGAATCCTAGGAAGTGCCAAGTAAATAAGGTGTTGAGAATCAAGAGAAAGCCATGGCTTCGATCTTCTAATGTATTTGTTTCTTTTAAGGCTTGCTTTATCCACCTTTTTATCTAGTTAGAGACCCTATCTATTTTTAGCTAGTCTATGTTCCTAGGTTTTCTGAGCCTTGGTCTCAAGACAAGTTAGTGTGTGGACTTAAGTCCCAACGAAAGTTGATTTAGGAATGGAAAAAGCATATGTAGGATGAAGCATGAGGTTTCGTCTCAATATAGGTTAGCGTGTGAATTAAGACCCAACAAATGTTGATTGAAGAATGGTAGAAAAATGTATGTAGGATAAGGGCTAAAGGGAGTTGTTCGAGTGAGGTCAAAGTTGGATGCACTCTTTCCTAGCCTTCTAGCCTCTAGGAAGCGATATTTTTTATGTCCTTTATATTGCCTAACTGTGATAAGTTCTTGTCAAAGATGCATTCCACTATGATAGAATGATGGAAGAAGTCCATGATGCTTTTGGCTCCTTCATAAAAACATGAAGCAACCATATAAAAAATTGTAGATAAGATGGGGCTAAAAGGACAAATGCATCATGTTTTAATGATAATGTTGAGATTGCAATGCACACATAAGAAACCCACACTCTCCAATGGAACAAAGCGCTTAGTACCCCTCCCAATTATAGATGAAAACTAGTATGGTCATAACTTGGATTGAAAAAATTGCTTTGTTTCATCCATATCTACAAACTCTCTACTCAATGCAAGTTTTCTTGAAGCAACAATATAGAAAGTTGTAGATATTATGGGGCTAAAAGGACAAATGTCTCGTGTTTTAATGAAAATGTTGAGATTAAGAAACCTACACTCCCCAGTGGCACAAAGTGCTTAGTACCCCTCCCAAAAGTAGATGAAACTAGTATGCCATAACTTGGATTGCACAAAGTGTTTAGTACCCCTCCCAAATGGAGATGAAAACTAGTATGCTTAGTACCCCTCCCAAGTCTAGATGAAAGCTAGTATGCCATAACTTGGATTGCACAAAGTGCTTATTACCCCTCCCAAATGTATATGAAAACTAGTATGTCATATCTTGGGTTGAAAATTTTGTTTTGTTTCATCCATATCTATAAACTCTACTCAATTAGAAGAAAGTTTGGCTTTTATGCTTGAAGATTCAAATTACCTTTCCTTTACCCATATTTCTTATAATAGATTTACCCATATTGACTACAATAATTTTACATGATTACACATGATATAAGAAGCAACAAAAGAGTTTAGTTAAAACAAAATGGAACCTCATACATACCTCTTTCATCTTTGCCCATTCAATCTTTTGAATTTTCATCAGCCCTAAATCCACAATATGTGTTGTTAAGGCTTGCCTTAATTTACGCACTCATAGAACCCAAAACAGAAACCAAGAACAAAGGTTTATAAAACAAAAAATTATAAAAACAAGAAAGAAAACATGAAAAACAAAATACCAAACCACAATTTAGCATGGCCATGCTCACAAATGTAAAAAAATAACATTAGTTGTAAAAAACAAAGGAATAGCAAAATTTAAAAGCAACAAAAAAAAATGAAAATAACAAAAACAAAACAAACAAAGAAAAATAGTAGACAAACTTTTCTTTACAATCCTAAAATGCATCTACAGCCAATCAGGGACATCCTGCACATTAAAAAATTGAAGAGTGTTAAATAGAGACAATAAAATTTTATGCAAAATATTAAGTATATACCAAATATCTTTGGAGAAATATAAAACAAAGACCAACATGAGGATTTCATAGCATAGCATGGATTTTGCACCAAAAGGGAACTCACCTTTACTACTACCTCTTCACTATAATGTAGTGCTGCTACATAGATATAGTTTCATCAATCAAATTCATAACACAATCAAAAATAACTCACCATCCACCTTCGCCTCTACACTCTCCGTCATTGCCACCATCTTCCTCGCATGAAGATATTTCACTCATTTCATTAGTGCACCTCCAACTTTGCTCATCCTTTCTTTATCTACATTGCAGTGCATTCGTAAATAAATAAATCACCAATGATATGTGATACCTCTATATTAAACAAACGAACATGGAATCATACATACCTCCTCACCTTGAGTTGTGTTCTTCATTGAAAGCACAAGTAGAATCTAAAACAACCTTCAGACTTGTCTTTATTTCTCCATTGCCTAAAACCAAACTAGAAAATATCAAATATCACGAGAGATATCAAATAGAAACTAAAACAAAGTATGAGAAATCTTAAACAAAGAACAAAACCCTTATAAATAATCATATGCAAAAGTACATCTTATGTAGAGGCCAAAAATCGTAAACCCTAAATAGATAAGTAACGAGGATAACCACCTATGCAAAACATACATGGGTCTTGCACCATAACATAACTCCTTCATCTCTACTTTTTTCTCATCTATAGTGCATCCCACGTCTCTCTCACAAATATTCAGTAGTTTCATTAGCATTCAACCTTACTATACATGCATTTCATCGTATTCATAAATAAATAAATAAATCACAAAGGATATGTGATGCCTTTAAATTAATCAAACACACATGGAGTCATACGTACCTCCTCATCTTGAGTCATGTTCTTTATTGAAAGCACAAGTAAAATCTACAACAGCCTTGAGACTTGTCATAAATCAGAAATGATATGTGATGCCTTTAAATTAATCAAACACGAGTGGAACCATACACACCTCCTAATCTTGAGTTGTGTTCTTTAATGAAAGCACAAGTACAATCTACAACAACCTTGAGACTTGTCTTTTTTTCCATCACCTAAAACCAACAAAAATCAAACTAAAAAATATTGAATATAGAGTATAAAATCTTATGAGAGATATTCAAAAGAAACTAACATGAAGTATGAGAAATCTTAAACAAACAACAAAACTCTTGTGAATAAATATATGCAAAAGTAAACACATCTTATGTAAGGCCAAAAATCGTAAACCTTAAATTAATAAGTGAGCAGAACCATCTATGCAAAACATACCTGGGTCTTGTCTTGGACCGCAACTCCTCTGCCTCTACTTTTGCCTCATCTATAGTGCATCCACGTCTCTTTCACAAAAGGATATTCAATAGTTTCATTAGCATTCAGCCTTACTTACATGCATTACCTCTAAATTTAAATATACACACGATATAATTTTAAAGCAACAACTGAGTTAATTTAAAACACCATGGAATTATAAAATTACGTAGACAAAAGCAAGCGATACATACCTCTCCCTTACCTTTTTCCCCTACATGTGTGGAATTTACATCAATTCTAATCCCACAATCTGAGCTACTAGGTCTTCCATTAATTTTCCCACCCATTGAATAACAAAAAAAAAATACAAGAAGAGATATCAACCACGATATTTTGTGATAAATATTATGCAAAAACTGAAACATCAAATACACAAAATATCTTGTGACAAATGTGAAGCAGCTTCCCATAGTATTGAAATGAGAAAATATCCATGTTGGAACTAAAAGAGAACTCACCTTGTACCTTTGCACTCTCCAACACTTCTCGATGTCTTTCTCACACAAAAAGATTTCAGTAGTTTCATCAGTGCTCCTCCACCTTCCTTTACCTAGATTTGCATTGCACTCACGATACAAATAAATCTCAAATAATATAGAATGCATTTAATTTAAACATATGCATGAAACCATACCCACCTCCTCCTCCCGCTTAGTCTTCCCCTTCACCAAATGTACCTATGCAATATGCACCATTCCTAGGACCTGCCCCTATATCGCCACTTCCTAAATCCAACAAAAACCAAACAATAAAATATTAAATGAAAACCAAAAAAGTTCTAAGACAAACAACACAAATCTTATAAGAAATATTAAACAAACATTGAATAATATTATAATAAATCTTAATCATAATCCAAGACCAAAAACAATATCGGCAATATTATGCAAAAGCACATTTTATTCAATGACCAAAACTCATAAACCTAAATAAGGAATGAGGGAGGAGAACCATTATATTTAAAATAAGAAGATAAGCATATCGGAACCACAAGAGAATTCACCCTCAACCTTTGCACTCTCCTACACTACTCCAAGTCTCTCTTACACAAAATATTTAAGAAGTTTCAACATTTTTCCTCCACCTTCACTCGACCACCTTCCTTTACCTGCATTTGCACTACATCCAATAAATAGGAGAATTCGAAATAATAGAAGATCCATATAATTTAAACAAAAATACATCTTATGCTACAAAAAATTAAAAACCCCAAATTGGTAAGAAGGGTGGAGAACCATGGCATATGAACCAAGAACTAGGAGGACTTTATAGTAGAACATACATGTTACATGAGCCTTGCACCAAAAGATAACTTACCCTCTACCTTTGCTTTTAATTTTGCTATAGTGCTCCACATCTCTCTCACACAATAGTATCATTAGTGTTCATTCACCTTTCTTACTTAGTGTTGCATTTAATTTCAACAAACACATGATACAAGGATGAAGCAACAAAACAGTTAAATTAAAATGGGCATCAAACAACATAATTATGTAGTAACAAAAAGTAATTTCCCTTTATACATACCTTTTTTGCCTTTGCCCATAAACAAGTAAATTCCCCAACTACATACCTCTTCACCTTTGCCCATAAACAAGTAAATTCCCCAATTACATACCTCTTCACCTTCACCCACTACACTTGTGGACTCCACATCAACCCTCCACCCACATTATGGGTTGTTAAGGTATTTCTAGATTTCTCCACCCATTGAATCAAAAAAATAAGAAAAATAAATCAAAAGGCACAAGAAAAACAAAATACTAAACCACAAATTAGTATGGCCATGCTCATAAATTCAAAGATATAAGAACCACAACAATTAAAAAAATAAAAAAACAATACCAAAAAATATGACCAACAATTAAAACAAAATAAAAAAATAACAGAAAAAGCATAAAAAGACAAATAAGAGTATACTTTACAACCCCAAAATGTGTCCATGGCCAACCAAGGAAACCCTGCACATAAAAGAAAAGTGTTAAGTAGAGACGAGAAAATATTATGAAATAGAGATAAAAATATCTTATCAAAAATCTTAAATAGAGACCAAATATCTTATGAATAATCTTACGCACCAAAAGGTATATCTTATTCAAACACCAAAAATCATAAACCCTAAGTAAAGAGGGGAAAGAACTATAGTGTTTGCAACGAGAAGATTTTGTAGAAGATTATGAATGGATTTTGCACCAAGAGAAAACTTACCTCCACATTTGTATCTACACTCCACTATAATGTCTCTCTCAATTAAAATATTTCAGTAGTTTCATTAGTGATCCTCTGCATAAGTGTCCATGACCAAAGAAGGAAACCCTGCACATAAAAAAAAAAAGTGTTAAATAGAGACAAGAAAATATTATGAAAATTATTAAATACACAAATATTGTGAGAAATATGAAATAGAGATAAAAATATATTAACAAAAATCTTAAACAAAGACCAAATATCTTATGAATAATCCTACGCACCAAAAGATATAATTTATTCAAACACCAAAACGCATAAACCCTAAATAAGTAAAGAGGGAAAAGAACTATAGTGTTTGCAGCGAGAAGATTTTGTAACAGATAAGAAAACTTACCTCTACATTTGTATCTGCACTCCACTGTAATGTCTCTCTCAATGAAGATATTTTAGTAGTTTCATTAGTGATCCTCTGCATTCTTTTAACTATATTTCATTGCACTCGTAATTAAACAAATGACCAATAATGTAAAATGCTTCTAATTTAGACAAACACATGTATGTGACCATAGATACACCACAACATTCACCGTTACCCAGTACATCTATGAAATCTTCGACCATTAGGACCTACATTAATCTCCCACCCACTAAACTAAACAAAAATCAAATCATAAAATATTAAATAAAGATCAAAAATATCTTATCAAAAATCCTGAAAAGACACAAATATTATGCAAAATTGATTATACAATATATTCAAAGACCAAAATCGCATACCCTAGATAGCCAAGGGAGAAGAACTTTTTATTTGAAATGAGAATAGTTTCATAGCATAGCATACAAGGGTTTTCCACCAAATAAGAACTCACCATTTGCCTTACCTTTGTTGCACTGGCCCACATCTCTCTCACAAAGATATTTCAAGAGTTTCATCAAAATCCTCCATCTTCCTACACCTACACTACATCACATCTAAATTTTAACAAATTAGTCATGTTCACAAACATTTAAATTAAAAGAAATAAAAAATAAATTAAATTCAAAACTACTAATAATAATAAAAAAACAGCAGCAGCAATAGTGAAAGATACAAATAATAGCAAAAAACAAGAGAAACGAACAAATACAGAGAAACATTAGAGATAAAATCTACTTTGCAACCCCAAAATGCATCCACATGCTAACAAAGGACACAATGCATAGCATAAATTAAACTAAAAGAGACCAAAAAATCTTAAGAGAAATATGTTGAAAATAGAAGCGAGAAAGGTCTTCTTGATTTCTACCTTAGTCAAGAAAGACCTCGATCAATCCTTCTTTAGCATGCACAAGTTCAAGGACAAGTCATGGAGGAATTAACTCATGTGCAAAGTTTGGAGGCTCAGTTTTGCTTGTCTTCAACTGTGAGTTTATATTTGAAAAAGGATAAGTGAGACTCTCAGTGTTTAATTGAGGTTAGGACGAGTTATAAGAGTCAGTTCAACTCAGTTAACCAATGAATCACAAGACTGGTTCTAAAAGTAACTTGCCAGATTTAACATGAGTCGAAAAGCTTAAAAGGAGGTCGAAGGCACATCATTGAACCATTATTGTTGAGCATGAGTTTGTGCGAGAAATAATTCTTGCAAGCAAAGCGTGTAAGGAGCAACCTATGCACAGTTTGCGAGAGAAAATTTTCCTTGTGATATGAGCTAGGATTTAGGGAGAAATTGATAAGAAATAAGGGCTCAAATTTGTGCTAGGAAATAGGGATTTCCAACACTAGGAAATAGGAGCTAGATAGCACAAGGAAATAGGAGTTGCGTCAAGTTCTTGCAGGTAGGTTTTGAGCTAAGTATTAGCAGTGAGAGCAGCTTTGTTTTCTGTTGAAACAGTTTGCCTTGTAAAGAATTATGTTTGCTCAATTTTTCTCAATAAAATCATAGCAGAGATCGGTATAAATAACAACACCAAGATCAGTTTGTCACCAATGCAAATCAGTCAAGAAGGCTAGTGCTAGATTGTGAAGGACATCTCTCTAGGTAAGCACGATGGTGTGCTAAGGATTGAGACCAACCAACTATTTAGAGGAAGGCTCTAACTTCGTTTCTTTGAAAGGGAGGATCATGATAGTTTTGAAGGATAATGGGGAGGGAGACTTCGTCAACAATGCTATACCACCACCGTAAGAACCCCAACACTTGTCCTAACATACCAAGGATGATATCAAGACCAGAAGGATTATTCTAGAAGGGGTCAAAGATAATATAGTTCCTCATATCCATGAGAAGAAGACAACCTTTGAGATGTAAAAAGTAACAAATCATGTGTCGTATTATAAGTGGTGCCTTTGCTTCAATTAGAGCAGCAGGACCTTAGTTTTTATTTACTAGGGCTTCACAAGTCTTGGTATGGTTTCTAGGATGTTGTCAATGGTAGAGAGAATTTTCCCAGTCGGGAAAGGTTATGGACTGACGGCATTCAAGAAGAGATCTGAAGAGGGACCAAATATGGTAGATTAGCAAAAACAGAGGACGAGGAGAACCTTGCTCTGGCAAGCAAAGCCAAGGGAAAGAAAGGAAAAGGGAAGGTCGAGTCTAGTTAGAAGAGCAAGAAGAAGAAGAAGGATTTGTGTAAGATCAAGTGCTTCCATTGCCATGGGTTTGCTTCTCAATTCGTGAAATATTTCTCATTGATAGCTTGCATGGCAAGCTCAGAAGGCAGCATCACGTGGTATATTGATTCTGAAGCCTCCTTCCACATGATTGGGAACACAAAGTATTTCAGGCAGTTGAACCAAAAGCACATGCAGTTTCAGATCGAGGTAGGAGATGATGGCAAGTACGCATCTAAGGGAGTTGGTATTGTCAGCTTTAAGAGGGAGTTTGAGAGCCCTCTCCATCTCAGAGATGTCCTCTATGTTCCAAGACTGAAGAAGAACCTTGTCTCAGTAGCAACCCTTGAGGACAAGGTATATGATGTCATCTTCAGCAGAGGTAAGGCATACCCCAAGCACTTAGATTTTGGAGCAGTAAAGCAAATAGGTGTGAGGGTGGAGAATCTTTACATGTTGCAGGTTGAAACATGTGGAGCCTTGAGCAACAAGGCAGGTGGTGAGTAGAGTACAGACGTTGGAGAACTTTGGAAAAGGCACATGGGACACTAGCGTCATGGGGCATTGAAGATTCTTCAACAAATAGCCACACGATTACCAACATGCAATGTTGACCAGCATGATGTGTGCAAGGGGTCCACACATGGAAAGTATGCCAAGGCTTCCTTTTAGGGCCAAGGTAGGAGGACAACGAGATTTTGGAGCTGGTGTTTTCAGACATATGTGAGCCCTTTCTCTTCTTCGTCTCTTATGAGACAGGTATTATGTTAATTTCATTGATTATTATTCTTAGAAAACTTGGATATTTTTTATGAAGAAGAAAGATGAGGTATTAACCAAGTTCATGGAATTTAAGGCCTTAGTAGAAAACTAGACCGAAAAAATTATCAAAGTAGTGAGAAGTGACAATGGTAGAAAATACGTATCCAATGCCTTCAAGGTTTCGTGTGTGAAAGAGGGCATTAGAAGAGCATTGATAACACCCCACAACCCTTAGCAGAATGGGGTGGCTGAGAGGTAGAACCGCAATATTGTGGAAGCAGCTAAGGCCATGTTGCATGATTAAGGTCTGCCTATGTTCTTGTGGGCAGAGGCATGCAACACTTTAGTATTTTTGCAAAACAAGAGTCCACATGTCATGTTCCTTTTTTTGGTTTCCCTTATAGCATGGTCAATATGGACTTCCATGGTTGGAGGCAGCTAGGTCACAGGAGCAGGTTTACTCCATCAACTGGCCCAAGTGCTTTTGAAGGGGCTTTATGGGGTTTCGAGGAGTTTCTTTGGGATTTGATGGCATTCACTTAGCATATTCCATCATCCGCAAATCTTGCCTTTTGTTTCGTTGCATTCTGACAACTTTGTAAAACATTGTTATTACAGAGCCTAACTCAATTAATTATGCTTAAGGTGGCATTCCAGGAGGAATACTTGATAGAACACCTTAGTTTAATAGCTCGTTGGAACCAGAACGAGAAGATATACAAGATGAGATAGTGGGAAGTGACTTTTGGTTTGGTCTGAGGAGGAATGACAGTCGATTTACCATTTTCCCAAATTAAAAAGGTATTTTAATTAAAATAAAAGGAGGGAAAAGGTACTAGTTATTAAAATAATAATAAAATAAAGGCTTTTAGAGCGTTCCATAGGTTCTATAAAAAGAGGAGGAGACCATTTGAGAACATCTTGGATTGTTGATATTTTCTATTAATGAGGCTTGGATAACTTAGTTCCCAACTTCTCTAGCCCCAGGACGAAAACCCTCGGGTATGTTGTTGAGTGTTGGACGAAAAGTCAACTCTCCTTGAGGAGACTTCATCCAGCAGTTGCATAGAGCTTCAGGAATATTGGAGTCAGGATCATTCAGGTCCTCAATTGGTGCTTCATCATCTTTCAGTTGATTCAGTGACAGTTGTTGTTGGAGGGAGAGTGCAACCATTGTGGAGTTTTGAGAGATCCGGATCAACATAGCAACAGATTTTTTGTAGGTCCACACAACTATCATCTTTTCTATTTTACCTTAGATATTTCTAGTTGTACTCCACATGCTATATTATAATAAATCAAGCTCAGTCATTCCTTGTGTTGCATCTTCTGATCATCTGAGTTTCTGGGTTTACTTCTGCAAATTATCAATTTATTTATCGTGCTTGTATAATTTCTAGGTTCCTATTTTCTTGTGCATTTTGGTCTAATTTCATGGATTTTTGACAAAAATGTCGGCATAAACTTTTATCAAGAAAATTGCCAGAAAAATAACACAAAATTTCTGAAAGGGATATTACCCACACAAGATTCCTGGTCGAGTTACACTGAAGGAGGCTTTCATAGGCAAAAAGCCTAATGTTTCACACTTTGGCACAAAAGTTTATTGCCATTTGTCCAAAGATAGTAAGAAGTTGGAGCCCACAACAGAAAAGGGTATTTTCATGGGATATAGTGAGACAACTCAGGCATATAGGATGTATCTACCAGGACTCAAGAAGAAGGTTCTCAGGCCGAATGTGAGGTTTTAGGAGTCTAGAGCTATGAGGGAGTCCTTAGAGCAAGAGTTGTTGATTTGGGGTAGCATCGAATGTGCTCTAGGCCTCAAATTTTGCAAGGATGCTTAGGCACATATATTCCAAAGAACCCAAAAACCGTTTTGGAAAATTCCACCCGGAGACGGTTTTATTAAAATAATTAATATTTTTAATGGGGTTAATCTAGGTCGTTGGTTATCCAACAGGAAGATATAAGGGGCTTGAGGGTCATTTGGAAAACACACCAGGCAAATACTCAGTTGACCGAGTAAAATCGATTTTCTCAC
>APFE030209126.1:0-22409 GCA_000404065.3 Pinus taeda
TACTCAAGCCTTGAGGAAAACGCTTTTTTTGAAGGAGAGGGGCATGTTGGGTCCCTATAATACTAGTGATTACCCCATTACTATTGTAGTTGTACCCCTTATTAAAATTGTTGTGCCCCTATTGCCCCCATATTGTTATTACTGTGCCCCATAGAATCCCTCTATTGTTATTTTTGTGGCTTTATATTATTATTGTTAGGTCGGCTGTTTTATATTGTGACTCCTTAGACTCCTACTCCTATATATAGAAAGGAGGTTTTGTCATTTGAATCATCCAAGAATTGTTCATTTATGTAATGTAAAGGAGGTTGCCCCCTCGAAGAGGCTAAATTCTAAGGCGTTGATCTATCTTTTCTATCTTTTCTTGAGTTGGTTTCATAACATTGGGTTCTTGTCATGATATTATTTAGTTGATTTTCTTAGATAGGTGTATGGTTATTGATATGGATCATTGTACTCTCTCTTACTGAATCATTCAATGATAAGCTAATAAGAAGAAGAATTTGAAATGGTTTTCCCCATAATGGTTTTTTCCCTAGTCTCCGTCCAATCCTGGTGCCTCTATGTGTGAATGTTTTTATTCTATTATGCCTTTATGTTTTGCTACATTTATGGTGATATTGTTCTTTCTGCATAGTTTCCTATGTTATTGTATAATTATGTAAATTTGAATAATGTTATAATGTTATGGGGTGAATTTAATGTGAAAATTAAGAAATGTAATTATCAAAGAAAAGAACAATATAGACCTAAGGAAAAGTAACATAGTATTAGAGTTGGGCTCAATAAAAGTCTTTGAGATCACTATTAAGAAGACACCATTTATGGAAGTAAGAAAATATGGTGGAGACCTAAAAGAATGTTAGGGTCTGAAGGTAACCCTAGGAAATTCATGCGTTAGGGTTTGATGGATATTATGAGGTTAGAGTTTGGAAGAAACCTTAGTTTATGGAAAAGAATTGAGAAATGCAATTTAAAAGCCCTAGCATGATCAATGTGAAGATGTTCAAGCACTTGTGACAAATTTGATGAAGCCCTAGATGGATAGTCTCTATTAGGCCTAGTTGTTGATGGAGTTGATGAATATGATCAATGGATACTCATGAATGTTGAAATTTGGTTAAAGAAAGGAAATGATCACCTCTTATTGAAGAAAACTACTCTTTCAAGTTATGTTACTTCTTTGCATTTACTTTTGTTTAAGATTTATTGAATTGGTTATTACTTATACTTCCTACATGTATATGTGAGTATTTCGATATTTCTAACTCCTTGATGAGGTGAGATAAGTGGATCCTTCATGAGTATAATGGATAGTACAAGAAGAGAAGATCTAGCACTGGAAAAGCAACAAGGGATCTTGATGAAAGGTTGACAAAGTTATTTCATTTCTAATGTCAAATAAGAAGATACACATGTATTTTAATACTACAAGGTATGTATGATGTTGTTTCAATGTTATGTTTTAGTTGCAAAATTAGATAACAAGGTAAGCCCTAAGGTATGATGAGAATATCACCTTCACAAATCATTCATGCATGGTACTTATGAGGAGATGGTTCACTTGGCCTTGAGAAAGTATATTACTTTTTAGGCATAATGAATTTCTTGATTCTATGAAGCTACTTAGAAACATTAATTTTTGATATATTGGTATACTTGATAACTGGAAAGTCATCTCACATCTCAGACAATGGATTTCATAACCAGGATAGCTCATTATATTTGACATATGGTAGCTTGATTCGATTATTAATTGTGATAACCATGATAGCCATGATCATATCAGTGTAACAATGAGAGTCACTATTCAAAATCTTCTTGTTGACCTTGTTTAGATTAGTAATTATGTCATATGGAAAAAATGGATGCCTTGAATTGATGGTTAATGATAACGAAGTTATATAGTGATTATACTTGAATTATGATGATACACCTATCAGTTTCCCTAATCATATGAATCTAACTCTTTATGGAAATTGGATGTCATGTGATAATGAAGTAGATGATGCAAACATGTTATGACCATGATGAATATATGTTAGAGCCTAATATAGTTTGATTTTATGATCTAATAGTTCTGATGATGCATGCAAGTATTATAAACTAGTTGATGACTTGAATAATGATGACTGAAGTGGCTTCCCATTCATAGGGAGAATATATCCATAAGATCCCTACACCTATTGTCATTTAAATTAAATGTGAATAATATTCTTTATTGTTGAATTTTTTTGACATAAATAGACAAATATATGATGTTGTTGGTCTACAACTAGTTCTGGTTTAGGAAGAGAGGGTTTCCCTTACTCTAAGCCCCAACCACATGGAAGCAAGCTTAAGAGTGCAGTTGTAGCCTCTCAAATGCATGTAAGAAATCCTATGGGTGTGGTTATTCTTGTATGTCACAAAAATTAAATCTTTATTCATAAAATCAGAATTGCACCAGGAATATGATAGTCCTACAGACATAGATTAGATAATAGAATGTTCTATGAGTAGGAAATTTTGAAAATTTGACTTACTAAAGAGAATGTGAATGTGTCGACCAAAATTGTGTTTGCAGGTGACCAAAATATGCATATTAATATGTTGTTATGATTCAACCATTGAAGCTAGTGTACGACAAAATTTGATAATAGTTGCAAGGGTTTAACAAGATTTGGTTGATTAGTATAGATGAGCAATGCTTGGAGTTTTGACATAGTTCTTTATAATTCATAGATACTGTTGGCTTGAGGGGGACTGTCCTAGGTTCAGTGTTAATTAGCCAAAAAAATCCCTACACTACTAGCCCTTTCGGCATCAGCCTACAAAGTTCGGACCGAAGTCTCACCCAAAGCAGTATAGGGGGGTTTTTAGAACCAAGTTTCTGTATCCTGAGATGGTTGTGTTGTCGTTTGATTCCCTCTATCCCTACCTTCGTCCAAGTTTCTTTGCTTTAGGGCTTGCAAGGTGATCCCTTTATTCCAACCTTCAATACCTCAACGAAATGGTATGATTGACCTTCGCGTAGCCCTATCCTGGTGCTCAGGTATTTTCATGTTGCTATGGCAGCGTGCCGTGCAGATTCCCCAATTAATCTAAGTGACTTGTGTTGAGATGTGGCAACAAGAATATTCCAATTTTAATTTTTCCTTGAATTTAAATTGTAAATTAAAATCGAATTTAGTCTCACCAACTGCTTGGAAATAATTAATTCATTCATTATGGATTAATTAGTTGGAGAAATTCAAGTTAGAAGTCTTTCTGAAGTCATGCAACAGTTATCCCTTAATTAAGGAGACAAGATTGAGTTATATTTGAGTTGTAATTAGTTAACTCAGTCTACTGAGTTAAGTCTAGTTAAATTAGTTCCAAACTATTTGAGGAACTAATTGTGAGGTATTAGTCAGTTGATGCATGCATGCACTCAACTAGTGTTCTCCAGATAACTGAAGATTCCCTCATCAGTAACTCATGCATGTCTATTCTGAGAAAGACCCAACTGAACTAAATCTCAAGGATAATATACTATCAGTTGCATGTGTTTTCCTATAAGGAAAAATCATGCATGCAGAAGGAATCAATCCTTGAGGATTGCGCAACTTTGACAGGGTGTGAGATCGGTGTGTGAGATCAATTTTCCACTTGGTAACAGGAGAATCACCCAGGAGAAACTACACAAGGAAATAAGAGCTTGGATGGTAGAGGATAAAGCTTGTGAGAATCTTTGATTACCTGTGAGCATCAAGGAGGATTGTCCAGAGAGCTGGCTAGCTATGAGAGCTAAGAATTTGTATAGTTCTGATTCATTTCCACCTTGTATGATAATATAGATAGTGGGGTTTTTCCCCGAAGTATTCTTTTGTGTATTGTGCATTGATTCTTCTTCTTTTGGTTATATTGTTCAACATGATCTTTAAGCTTATGCAAATTGATAGTAGAAGTAGATTATATTATTTTTCTTTGGTTATATTGCATTATCGGGTTAATCTACAGTAAGAATTTCTACATGGTATCAAAGATGTGAACAGTATACAGAGAAAGAATTCGAAGTTCGAAGTTCAGGGTTGCAGGTGCAAAATTAAATTCTTATCATAATGGCTTGATACTCGAGTATGCCTTGGAAGGTAGCTCGAATTAAATAGAATGGAAAGATCGCATGGAGGATGTATTAGAAGACAATGGCTTGAGGGAATTCATTGATCAAGAAATCCAAAAGACAGCTTCAAGTAATGCGCAAGAGTTGCTTGAGTGGAAGAACCATGTGGTGAAGGTGAGACAGATCATCCTTGAGGGAGTTCGAGACCATATTGTCTCGAGTCTCCATGGGAAGGATACTCCATTTTCAATATGGAAGATATTGAAGGACATCTACCAGAACAGTAGCGACCAAAGTAAATTGGTGCTCAAGGATAAGCTTCAAAGAATCAAGATGGAGAAGGGAAATACAATTTCCACATATCTGAACAAGCTCACCACCTACAGATATGAGCTTAGTAGTGTGGGAATAACTATTACTGATGATGATATGGTGAGCCTTGCTCTCCTTGGCCTTCCAAAGAGCTAGAATAGCTAACAGGACCCTGTGAATGGAAGGGAGAAACTGTCGGATTGGGAACGACTGTAGTTGGATCTCACGCAAGAGGAGATCAAGAGGAGCACACGAGATGGTTCTTCATCCAAGAATGATGATGAAGAAAATCTAGCTTTAGCAAGTAAGGCAAGGAAAGGGAAGGGGAAGGCTTCCCATTCCAAATCGAATTCTTCTCATGGAGGGAAGAAGGTTGACAAGTCTAAAGTGGGATGCTTTAATTGTCATGAGATGGGACATTATGCGACTAATTGTCCATCGAAGAAGTCCAAGAAGGGATCCTAGAAAGGATCGGAAGGTAAGGCATTAGCCTCTCAGTTTGAAATGGACTTTACCCTCATCGCACACATGTTGTCATCGATGATGGGTTGTGTCTGGTATCTTCACAGTGGAGCCTCATTCCACATGACCGGTGATAAAAATTTATTCAGTGCCTTGGAGGAGAAAGACCTCAAGATGCGCATAGATATGGGTAACAATGGAAGACATAGTGTTTCAGGAGTGGGCACGATTTCTTTTCAGAGGGAGCATCGAGCTCCTCTCACCTTGACAACTGTGATGTATGTGCCTGGATGAAGAAGAACTTGGTATTGATTGCGATGTTGGAGGGCAAAGGCTATGATTTTTTCTTCAATAAAGGAGAGGCATTCCTAGGACACATAGCCACAGGTCAGACCAAGAGGATAGGGATTCAGGTGAATAATATCTATAAACTAGAGGTAGATGATTGTGTAGCATTAAGTATGAAAGCATAATTCAAAGGAAATATATTTGCGAGTTGTAGCGCGGGTAGTTGGGCCCTTGCATCATGGGGCTTTGAAGATAATGCAGCATATATCTACATAAATTCCCAAAGGTAAACTTGAGCAAGTTGACACGTGTAATGGTTGTACCTTCAGAAAGGACACAAAGTCTTCCTTTCATGATCGAGACAGTCGAGCAGAGGCCATCTTAGAGTGAGTTCATACTGATTTGTGTGGACCATTCTCGATGGCATCCACAACGAAGAAAAGGTATTATGTGATTTTCGTTGATGATTTTTCTCGTAAATATTGGATTTATTTCATACAAAATAAGGACCAAACCTTCACAAAGTTTTGTGAGTTCAAAGCTTTGGTCGAGAAGGAATCAAGGAAGAAGATCAAGGCCTTGAGAAGTGACAACAGTGGAGAATATCTCTCAAGAGTTTAAGGACTTCTGTGCAGCGGAAGGAACTAAACAAGAGTTGACGGCACCTCATAACCCACAGTGGAATGGGGTGGCCGAGAGGAAGAACAAAAGTATTGTAGAGGCAGCATGGGTGATGCTACATGACCAAGGCCTACCACTTCACTTGTGAGTTGAGGCATGCAACACAACAGTCTATTTGCATAATAGAAGACTGCATCGCATACTTGGGATGAAGACACTAGAGGAAGCTTTCTCTGATAAGAGACTAGATGTGGGTCACTTCAGGATCTTTGGCTCATTAGTATATTGCCATGTGACAAAGGATGCATGAAAGAAGCTTCAGCTAACAGCATAGTTGGGGATACTTGTGGGGTACACTGATACACCTCACAACTATCGAGTGTACTTGCCTACCAGTCGGAGGACAGTGGTTCACAAAGATCTCAAGTTTGATGAGCAGAAGGCCATGCAAGTTTCCCTTGAGAGTGAGCTCCAACTATAGGTTTTGGAGGAACTATTGGTTCCTAAGGAGGAGGAGCCTCAGACTGATGTGGAGCAACCGCATGCAGAGGTTCCAGGAGTGGAGACATCCACACAATCAGAGTCTTCCAGAGATGGAGGGAAGGCACAAGAGAAGCTGATAGATTGTTGAAGGATGCGAGAGAGAATGTGGGAGCACCATCTTCTCAGCACAGACAGAGGAGGTCACCCGAGAGGTACGCTAGATACATGGCCCTTGTTGGGGAATGTGCTGAGACTGAGCTATCTTCCTTTGAGGAAGCAGTGCAACAGCCGATTTGGGTTGATGCTATGGTGGAGGGGTATGACTCCATAGTTCGTAACAGTGTTTGGGACATGGTTCTGAGACCAAAGAACAAGTTAGTTGTGATTTCTCGTTGGATTTACAAGGTAAAGCAAGTTGTTGATGGTAGTGTGGAGAAGCATAAGGCAATATTTGTTACTCGTGGCTTTTCACAGGTTGAGGGGTTTGACTATGTTGAGACATTTTCTCCTATCACAAGGTACTCATCTATCAGATCGATGTTGGCATTATCAGCAAAAATGGGTTGGAAGATCCATTAGATGGATGTGAAGACTGCATTTCTCAATGGCAAGATTGAGGAAGAGGTGTACATAGAGCAACCAAAAGCTTTTGAGACCTTCGATCGTGAGTCGCATGTGTATCAACTCAAGAGAGATTTGTATAGGCTGAAGCAAGCACCTCGTGCTTGGTACACCAGGATAGACAACTACTTCACCAGGTTGGGCTTCACAAAGAGTGAAGCGGATGTGAACCTGTACAGCATCGTGGTGAAAGGTAAGCTATTGATCGTCGTACTTTATGTTGATTATCACATATTGAATGGTGATGATCATTTGATCATGTCTTAAAAGGAGGACCTTGCAAGAGAATCTGATATGAAAGACAAGGGCCTCATGCATTACTTTCTTGGCACGGAAGTGTGGCAGAAGGATGGGGAGTTGTTTGTGTCTAAGGGCAAGTATGCCAACCAGATACTCAAGAGATTCCACATGGAGAAGTGCAAGGCCATGCAAACTCCTCTAGCTGGTAATTGTAGGAAGGAGGATGCTACTTCAAGAGAAGTATTGGAGGCTACTGTGTACAGGAAGCTTGTGGGTTCACCGATGTACTTAGTGAACACATGACCATATTTGTGTTATGTTGTGAACCATATAAGTCAAGCCATGGTTCAACCTACCAAGATGTTTTGGAAGGTGGCAAAGCATGTATTGAGATACCTCAAAGGCACATCTCAGTATGGATTATGGTACAGACAGATAAACAGAGTGAAGCTACGAGGCTTCACTGATGCAGATTGGGAAGGGATTCCATCAAATTAGAAGAGCACATCAGGAGGGATTTTCAACCTTGGTTCAACGGCAGTTTCTTGGTACAGAAGGAAACAGAGGTCGATTGCACTCAACTCGGCGGAGGTTGAATACATGGCAGCAAGTCAGGTAGCATGTAAGGTCATCTAGATGCGGAAAACACTAGTTGGATTGTTTGATCAGAGGATGGATCCAACTGTGATCTATTGTGATAATCAGAGTTGTATTAAACTCTCTGAGAATCCAGTATTTCATGATAAGTCCAAGCACATCAATGTCTGGTATCATAATCTCAGAGACTGTGTAGTGAGGAGGATCATATTGCTATAGTATATTTCGACAGAGGAGCAAGATGCTGACATTTTGAAAAAGGCATTGCCAAAGTGTAAATTCAAGTTCCATAGAGGCAGGATTGAGGTGGAAAATAATCCCTTTCTTGTTGAGAGGGAGTGTTGAAATGTGGCAACAAGAATATTCCAATTTTAATTTCTCCTTGAATTAAAATTGTGAATTAAAATCGAGTTTAGTATCACTAGCTACTTGGAAATAATTAATTAATTCATTATGGATTAATTAGTTGGAGAAATTCAAGTTAGAAGTCTTTCTAAAGTCATGCAACAGTTATCCCTTAAATTAAGGAGATTATCCCTTAATTAAGGAGATAAGATTGAGTTATACTTGAGTTGTAGTTAGTTAACTTAGTTTACTGAATTAAGCCTAGTTAAATTAGTTCCAAACTATTTGAGGAACTAATTGTGAGTTATCAGTTAGTTGATGCATGCATGCACTCAAATAGTGTACTCCAGATAACTAAACATTCCCTAATCAATAACTCATGCATGTCTATTCTGAGAAAGACCCAATTGAACTAAATGTCAAGGACAATGTACTAGCAGTTGCATGTGTTTTCCTATAAGGAAAACTCATGCATGCAGAAGGACTCATTCCTTGAGGATTGCAGAGTTCTGACAAGATGTGAGATCAGTTTTCCACTTAGTAACAGGAGGATCACCTAGGAGAAACTGCGCAAGGAAATAGGAGCTTGGAGGGTAGATGAGAAGGCTTGTGAGAAGCTTTGATTACCTGTGAGCATCCAGGATGATTGTACTAAGAGCTGGCTAGCTGTGAGAGCTAAGGCTTTGTATAATTCTGATGTATTTCCACCTTGTATGATAATACAAATAGTGGGGTTTTTAGCTAAGGCTTTCCCCGAAATATTCTTCTATGTATTGTGCATTGATTCTTATTCTTCTGGTTATATTGTTCAACTCGATCTTTAAGCTTCTGCAAATTGATAGTAGAAGTAGATTATAGAATTTTTCTTTGGTTATATTGCATTATTGGGTTAATCTACAGTAAGAATTTCTACAACTTGCTTATCTTATTAAGTAATTATATTTAACACTACGTCAACTGAAAATCGTAAATGCGTTCAATTATTCAATGTAATTGCATTCATTCATGCATCACATAAGCATAATAAATGAAATTCATAAATAACATATCAAGATGCATTAACAAAACAAAGACATAGGAATTGTCGAATATTTCTCTTTATTGATATCTTCCAAGTGTTTACAAACTCTGTCCGCCCTGTACACACAACTGCAGGGGTCCGCACACTCAGTTGCGGACTTCTACCCTAGGCCTCTATGCACTCAGTTGAAAACCTCTACCTACACTACAACCCAAGACTTAGACTTCTTACCTCAGAGCTACAACTTTCTTACATTGTATGTCCCTTAATGATTCTAACTACTTAGAGCTTAGCTCTTTTTATACAATTCCATGGTCCATGGACCATGGGAAGATCTCTTACAACTGAATTTACTTCACAAAACTAAAGGCAAACTACCCTTTATGACACATGAGACCTTCACGCTCCACGACCACAAAATGCGGAGTCTTTTCAATTTTATTACAAAATTCGACTCAAACATGGGCTTTTAGCCCCAAAACTGCCCTTAGGGGATCTTACTCCCAACAGGCCCCCAACACAAACATCGTGACTCGCCCTTAAGTCACTTGGTTGGTACGGAGATCTTCACATGAAGCCCGTCCAACTTGACCCTCATGACCGCAACCTCGGTCGTGCACTAACTTGCTGCCTGCTTCGCGTCTTCCACTATCTGCTCGGCCACTACTCCTACAATGTCAGCCTGAATATTTTGTTGCATCTTTTGTAGAGTTGCAAGATTGCCTTCAATATTTCTTGTGATTGGATAAGCTTCAACCAACCATGGCTTTAGTCTCACCTTTAAAACTGCTTCCTTGTGCAGTGCTGCATCCACCTGTTTCTTCAGCTACTTGGTTTCCTGCAGCTTGGATAGCCTCTATGTAAGCATGACGGTTCATGTTGTGCCCTTAACTTCATCATAGCAATGTTGTAGCTCACGGACTTCCCTCTCTAGCCTCTGTATATTTGGGTCCTCCTGCAAGCTTGTCAAGACCTCAAATGACTACTCGAACAACTGTGTACAATCTGCTACTGCACTCTCCACTACCGTGATTACCTTTGTGACAGCGATTTCCCGCTATTCCTTTACCTCTAGTGGTGTGGAAGGTTGGGCCCTCAACTATAGCTCAGTAATTTGTAGGTTCAACTCCAGTTGAACTTGCGCCATCTCAGTCCGAGTGTCACGTACCCCTGTGGCCAACTTATGGATGCGTACCTCCACTGGGTCTTCCTCTAGAATGGCCAACTCTAGGAACATTCTGCATGCCTCCTCAACAACCTGCATGATCTTCTTGCTCTGGTTGGTTGCCTCGGTATCTGTGGTGATGGCATCATTTCTCTGTAGGGCCATCTGTTCGTTGTTGATCCACTATTCGCTGATCACCTAGAGGACATGATGCTCTCGGGCCCTCAGCTCTACAATTACTCCATCTTGCAAGAGGTGGAGTGCTTCACGGGGAAGCACTACTAGGTTTAGCCCAATTCCCTTCAAGGTGCTGACAATGGGCTTATCAGCCTCATTTTCCATGGTCAGTGCTCCATCCGGAAACACTATCACACTGGAAGCCTTTGTGCGTAGCATATTGACAACCTCTAAAGTGTTGATAGCGAAGATGGTAGACACCATACTAGCCTGTGACGCATGGGTTTGCAACTCCTACAACCCAGTTTGGATGGCCCCTAGGATGATCTGTTGTTGTTTTCCAAATTGTTCTAGGGCCTCCGCAGTGACATCTCTAACTATGTCACTAATATCATGTAAGTCACCCTTCGTCAATGTGATACGGTCCAGTAAGGTGTTGGTCGCCTTGGATTTCTTTTTGGATCCTCCCTTCTCCAGCTCTCTTCGGCGCTTAATGGGGGCTGACATCTCCTGAGGGTCTGCTTCGTGCTATTTTGTTTCTTCCTCTTCTGTCTTAGGTGAAGGTGACTGCACACCTTTATCAAAGCCACACTTTATTCCACCTATCTGCTTACCTGCCAGATTTTCTACCTGTTCTTCCTAGGCCTTATCAGTGGCCTCCTTTTTCCTCTTCTCAACTAGTTGTGCCGTATTCAGCTTGGCCTCCTCCTTGTTCTTCTGCGCAACAGACTTGTTCCCACCCACTACCAAGTAAATGGTAGTGCACCACTCCACCGACCATTGATCCAACACCACATCAATGGCGTCATCTATGGCCAAATATGGTAAGTCGTGCCACTTATGCATAGGGTCCTTCCGCACCCTGATGGACACTCGATGGAAATCAACTTTGAACTTGGCATAGCTCTATAGGTTAGCGTACATCGTGGTGACAATCATGGCTTGTGATTGATGGCCATCTTGATATTCATCTCCATCAAGATCCAGAAGATATTCTTGTCCCGAACTCACTACACATCCTTGGTCGCCCATAGAAAAGTGTACTTCACTGCTTCAGGGAGGTCTGGCGCGACCATAGGGAATTAGCTATCCTCTGGTAGCTCCCATGCTATCAAGACAATTGACAGCAAGAGCCATGTGTAGTGGAATTTCTTGCCAAGTTCTTGTGCTTCGGGGTAATTCGCCAGGAACTCTCTGTGAAGGTAGTCCAACCAGTTAAATTGGACTCCTTCCATGCACTACTGTGCAAGTGCAAAGATAGGCGCCAACACCTCATCGGCGTGGCACTTCTGTATCACCTTCCCCGCAAGGATCTACGAGGCTACCTACATAGTGGGGTCATAGATGCTAGATATAGCATACCTGCGTGGCTTCTTCACCAGCTTAAATTTCTCCTTCATTGACTCTGCGAGAGCCTGCTTGCCACCCTTGCCACCAAAGATCATCACCAAATTCTCACTTGTATATGGCAGGTGCATTATTCAATGAATCAACATATCTATGATGCGTATCAGCTCCTCTAGCCACAAACACCCATCATGCACCAAGAACAATAGTTGATTGATGACCAAAACTGTTACCGGGCTACGATTATAGTGTGGCACCCAAAGCAGGTTGAGCAGCCCTGCCTTTTCTACTCCCTTGAGCCACCTCCACGACTCCAATGCAGTCATTCTCGTATTTGTGTTAATGATTCGGTGCATCACCTGCTCGGTCACCGTGTGGGAACTTCTCATGTTCCACTAAGTCCCAGTCTTGAAGCTTCAATATGGGAACTCGTGCCAATTGTGGACCATCGAATACGATTTCATCTGGCAATAGAGGGGTTTGCAGGGGAGTCTTATTCTCATCAATGTCCTTTAGGACCTTGGACTTAGTCTTGTGTGGAGGGACATACTCCGGTAATCGCGTAATAGGGTCCGCACCCTGGGCTTCAACCTCCTCCACTATTTTTCCCACATCCTCATCTTCCATTAGGATGTCTTCGATATCTCCCTCCTTTGGTTCTAGGTTTATATCCTTGCCTTTCTCCTGTGCAGTGGGCTTTGGTGGGTTTCTTCATGGCGATGCATGCACCAGTATGGAAATTTTCTTGACCTTCTTGTCCTTCACAGTCTCCTTAGTTGGGGTTGTCTTCAGTCTCAGCATTCTTGGTGATTTAGGGACTTTTTCCAATACTTCGGTCACTTTCGGAGGAGCTACTTCTGCCTCTTTTTCCATTTCTTGTGTCGGCTCTTTTACTACTTTTTCTGTATTTATAATTTATGGGGGTGTTGACATAATACTCTCTAATAGTGCTTGCGATGTCTTGGGCAAGTTCGCAAATGCAAGACTCTATTTGTAAGCCTCGAATAACTCTCGGTCCATAGGTGTCTAAGAGATCAACAACTGAATACTCAAAATGCCAAGTGTTTCTTGCTAGACAGCCACTTGTAATTTATAGGGAATTTTGAATTCAAATCCGACCATTCCCCCCAAAATCTATTCATTAATGCCAGATTGGTGGTAGATTTTCAAGGATATGAGCCATAAATTTTGTCTTAAATGTTGGCCACCCTCTCCATTTGGCCTCACTTCCGCCATCTTTTCATGAACAATGACTGTAACGGTCACTTTCCAGCCGACCTACATGATTTATCCCTGGGTAGTGCAACTCCCTCCACATTGTTACAGACCCAGTGACACTTTCTTCTTTTGCACCATTCTCCAATCGCACAGCTCCCTATCCTGGGTAGTGTAGTTTATAGTCTCGTGCCTCCTTTCATCTACCTAGAGCGCTAAGACTGTGCTACCTTCATTTAGTCACATGGCCGGACCGTCAGTGTATGGCTTCAAGCGACTGCCATTCACCTTTCCTGGGAAGGGTTCTCCATTAAATTTAACCATCTGTACCACTCCTCCATCGTTAATCTCCTTAATGACATAAGGCACTAACCAGTGCATCCTGAACTTCCTTAGAAATTTATCAAACTTACTATCATATAGTAAAACCAGGTCATTTACCTTAAATGTGCACAGCTTGATGTGTTCATGCCTTTTCACGCTCCTTTTGGACCTGTTGGTGAAAGCTAGCTAAAAATCATTCTTTCTCTAGTTCATCCAGCTATGCGAGCCTCTCCTCTAGGGCTCCACGGTCTGTCATATCTGTGAATGCTGCTATGCACAGACTAGGCATGATGTATTCCATAGGCATTACTACTTCAATGCCATAAACAAGTCGGAAGGGTGTTTGTCTAGTCAACTTTTTACATGTCGTTCGATAAGCCCATAGTATTGCGGGTATGCATATGTCCCAATCGCTTGGCTGAGCATTGCAAACCTTGATCTTCACATTTTAGAGCACCTTGTTGAATGCTTCCAGCATCCCATTAGCCTAAAGGTGATAAGGTGTGATCTTTTGTTGGTATACCTAAAATTCCTCCATAAGTGCGTTGATCGTCTCATTCAGGAAGTGTGTACCGCGATCACTAATCAAGATCTTCGAACATCCAAATTGTATCAATACATGCTCAAAGTGGAATTTTGTAGTGGTCGTGTCTGTGCAATCCTTCACAGATTGTGCCTCCACCCAACGAGTCAAATACTCCATCGCGGTGATAATGTACCTTGCTGTCGTCTTTCCTTGAGGGTGAATGGTTCCCACAAAATCTATCACTCATTTCTCAAAGGGTTGCAACATCATCTGTGGATTCAAAGGCATCTCATCCCTCCGTGATGGCCTACCAATCCTTTGATAGAGGGTTTTCCATCACAACCCTACACATAGAATCTTATGTGTGGTCACTCTCCCTGTATAATGTCCTCCCACTACACCCCATGAGTGTCCGCAGGGATGCAGCTTCTTTCAAACTCATGTACATACTATTGTAATATCTCATCAGTCCCCATCTTGTATAGATTCCCAACAATGAAAGAGAAATCTACCACGATCACCAATAATTCCTTCTTCTGCTAGACAATGTATCCTTCTGGTGCAGAACCTGTCATTAGGAAATGTATTATATCCCCAAAATGACCATCCACGACATGCATTTCAAATAGCTACAAGTCGAGCAATCCTTCCTCCAAATTAGTGGGTTCTTCTCCTGTTTTGATGCACGAAAGATGGTGTGGTCACATGTTTAATCGTCTAGGCTTCACAACAACTTCAAAATCATACTCCTAGAACAATAAGAGGCACCTGCAAATTCTCCCCTTCAACACAGGCTTATTAACTAGGTACTTCAGCATAGAGTGATTTGTATACATCTTAAAATGGCCTCTGAGAAAGTAGTGCCTAAACTTCTAGAGTGCATACACCATAGATAACCCTTCGCATTTGGTTGTGGAATAGTTCTTCTCTAATTCAGATAATATTCAGCTTGCAAATGCGATAGGATGGTTCAAGCCTTCTCTACCAGCCTGTGTCAGTACTACTCCCAACACTATGGATGACGCGTCGACATGTACATGAAACTCCTTCTTCCAATCTAGGAAGACTAGAATCGATGTGGTGACCATCTTTTCTTTTAATATATTCAAGCTCTTCTTAGAGTCATCATTCCAGTATAATGTGACATCCTTCTTCAACAATTTCTCCATAGGCATGGTGATCTGGGCATAGCCTTTGATAAAATTTTTGTAATATCCCGTATGTCCCAGGGTAGCATGCAACTATTTCACACACCTTAGAGCTTCCAATTTCAATATCACCATGATCTTCAAAATCCACAGTCACCTCTTGTAGCCGTCCCATGGGGATGATCTTCTGTTGATTGGCCATCCTTAGTTGAATCAGAGAACATTGCAGCACAGGTCTCCCCATCCGTTCCCAAGTCTACTTCGGTAAGACATTCACATTTGACCCCAAGTCCAAAATAACCTAATCCATTTCATACTCTCCTATCTATGCGGTCAATCTCATCTCCCGTCTCGTTCTTGTTTTATGCTTGGCCAATCTTTCATACTACGTGCGACTCACCCGACGTGGTATTAGTGCATCTATTGATGAGCTCTTGTAACCCTTTCATAGCCTTACTATCACACAGTAACTTCATACAGGTCTCCAAGAAAGTTGTGAGCATAAAGGGTTCCATCTCCTGCTTAGGCTTATCCTTGCTTCCTAAGGTGGAGGCCTCAGTGAAGCTCTTCTTAGCTTCCATGAAAGTTTCACGTGCGTGCTCAAAATTGAACTCAGCCTCCTTCGCCAAAGATTTGTGAACCCATGTACTGTCTTCTGGTTGTTTCCCCTTGTCATCTCCTATCACGATTCCACTTCTGAGAACTATATTTACATTTGGATCCTCTTTGCATGGCTCAAACCTCATCATCTGTAGGTTCTGAGTTGGCGGAGGTGGTAGCACCCTTTGTCACGGATGCTGGCTATCAGTGTAGGACAGTCTTCCATTTCATGATAAAACAACGTGAAATACTTGCATGATGGACGTGTTGGGTTAGTGCAATCGTGGGAATTATGTCTTGGTCCTCCACAATTGTAGCAAATCAACTTTCCTTGACCTCTGTCAGGTCCTCCTCCACCTGGGCCTTGTCCGCGCCCCTGAAATCATGTTCACTTCATCCCTACTTTCTGGTCTGGGGGTCGCGTTTCTACCTGAACCCTGTAGGTAGGTGTTCTATCCATCATCAACTCATAACTCCTGCAATTATGCTCATCATGGCCTACCGAACTATAAAAATTGCAGAACAGTTGTTGTGGTCCCTGTACAAACTTCTCCAGCAGATGAAAGTTATACGTGGCATGTTTTCCTGCTACCTCACAAACATCACACCATAATGCAGGCCCCACGCTAGGTCCTTCTTGAGCTTCTGGCCTTAAAGGAATCGGTCCCTCTCCTACAATATAGTTCACAAAGACCTTTCAATGGTCCTTTTCATGTCCCTGACTCTTGCATTTTAAGCACCATACCTCCTCGCGCACCTTTGGTCGAAATTTCCTATCATGCTTCATACTTTGCATCTCAAGGCATAGGCTCTTTAGCTACACATAGATTAGCTTAGCACCCAGGTTTGGATCTTGCATCGGGGTTTCATGTAGTCTCATGGAAATCTCCAAGGCCTCTGCCTGAGTTGTTATCTTTTGTTGTGACAATGCAACCCTTAAGTGTGGTAGTAGCAAAGCCACAAACCACTTGCAATGTTGTCCGTCTGTGAAATTCATGTTGGCTTCACGTATTGTAAACTTCAACCTCAGATCTAGTTCCTAAGGTGTCTCGCCTTGTTGCATCGTGATTTCTTTCAATCCCACAATCAACTATGCCTCAGATTTAGGCCTACTGAACTCCCTATTCAGTGATGTCTAGATGTTTGCCACTCCATCATTCGGGTTATCATTAGAGTACTTAATATACCAAGTTAGCATGCAATCTTGCGGAGCACTAACTAGTGTTGCCTTATTTATATGATCATTTCTAACACCTTGAGCTTCCTATATAGCCCTCAAAACGAACCAAAATTGGTTCGGGTCCTCATTTCCCAATCATTTGAACAAAGGCAGCTTCAATGTATTTTCCATACTGAACTGCAGTAGAGGTGGAGGTGGTATGGGTGAAGTTGGAGGCAATGGTGGTGAGGTCGGAGGTGGTGTGGGTAGAGGTGGTATATACGGGAATCCTTGTCTTATTAACTAAATAGAACTTCATGAAGAAACATTCACTATCCCTTCTTCATCACCTCACGGAGGTGAAATCAAGGGACTATACTCTGGACCCTTTTCACCTTCATTCCTATAATTTTTTCCGCTTCGCATAGTTTCGAACATCAAGGTAGTTGCATATCCCGTTTTTTACACAATAGCATTTTAATATAAGTATTCAAATATTTTACGTACTTACCTCGCGATCCTTTGAAAAAGTGCCACTCCACCTCACTGTAGCTTACTGAGGTATCGACCATAGAATTAGTTACAAATCCTCATATGACGCAATCGAGCCAATGATTGATAGCGCGGGCGATATTATCCTCTGATGCTTCCAACCTTCGCACTAGCTCCGGGGTCTACACAATAGGACTGTCAAGTTTCCACCTTCCTTGGCTATCTGCTAGCTTCGCAATCCACTCATATAGCTCAATTGGGAAGGAGCAAAAAAAGATCTCGTGGATCTCGGTATACAAGCATCTGTCCAACCACTATTCCTTTATTAGTCACGGGTTTCTATTCTCTTGTGCTGCGAATTCGTGGATCTTCCTATCCAACCATTCTCCAATATCCTTCTTAGTTGGATTCTAGTTATACGACATCACACATCTCTTATGCAGATTCTAGTCCTGGCAATGGAACCATTTTTTGGCTTGAGGGGGCCTCACCTAAGTTTAGCGTTAATTAGCCAAACAAATCCATGCACTATTGGCCCTTTTGACATCAACCCACGAAGTGCAGACCAAAGTCTCACCCAAAGCAGTATGGGGGGGTGTTGGAACCAAGTTTCCGCACCCTAAGATGGTTGTGATGTCATTTGATTCCCTCTATCCCTGCCTTTCCACAGGTTGCTTTGCTTTATGGCTTGCAAGTCGAGCCCTTTATTCCGACCTTCAATACCTCTAGGAAAGGGTATGATCGACCTCCGCACAACCTTATCCTGTTGCTCAAGTATTTTTGCAATGTTATGGAAGCGTGCCGTGCAGATTCCCCAATTAATCTAAGTGACTTTCTTATATTATCAAGTAATTATAGTTAACACCATGTAAACTGATAATCGTAAATGCATTCAATTATTCAACGTAATTGCATTCATTCACTCATCACATAAGCATAATAAAGGAAATTAATATATAACATATGAAGATGTATTAATAGAAAAATGACACAAGAATTGCCGAATATTTCTCTTTATTGATATCTTCCATGTATTTACAAACTCTGTCTTCCCTGTGCACACAGCTACAGGGGTCTGCGCACTCAGCTGAGGACTTCTACCCTAGGCCTTTGTGCACTCAGCTACAGAGCCTCTACCTACGCTACAATCCAAGATTTAGACTTCTTACTTCAGAGTTACAACTTTCATAGTTTGTATGTCTCTTGATGATTCTAACTACTTAGAGATTAGCTCCTTTTATACAATTCCATGGTCTGCGTACCATGGGCAGATCTCTTACAGCCGACTTTACTTTACAAAACTAAGGATGGACTACCCTTTATGACACACGACACCTTCACGCTCCACGACTACAAAATCCAGATTCTTTACAATTTTATTACAAAATTTGACTCAAACATGGGCTTTTAGCCCCAAAACTACCCTTGGGGATCTCGCTCCCAACAAATATGCTTTAGAAATTTGAAATGATGCCTAGATATACTTTTGGTTATGGACTAATTGAATTCATTATGATAAAAAAATTGGGTTTTGACTTGATGACTAATGATTTGACTTCATATTTGATGATTTTCCTTCACGAAAGTGTTATGTGAGCATAGTAAATTTCAGTGGCTAATATTGGTATTCAATAATAATTTTTTATTGGCCTCATTGTCCTTGGCACATTGGTTGAAGCATAAATATTTGAGATTCAGTATGAAGTAATCTCAAAATGAGTAGGATGGAAGTTGTATGACTCATACTTGGTATATGCTTGAAACTTATATGAATTGTCCCTGATATATCCATTCATACTTAGTGGCACAAATTATTCATGTTATGAACATAAGGATGGCTTGATAAAGTTAGATTGGAAAATTCTTGGTAAATAAAAGGTTGTTGAAACTTGGTATTTGATTGTGAGCTCCACCTGGCATTTGGTCTGAAAAGTTCATCACAGGGATATTGGCATAAAATTTTATGATTTTGATATCATTTTTTATTTGGAATCTAAGGCTTGATAAGCTTACTAAGTTAATTCCATTTCACAATATTGATTTATGTAAGGATAAGCATATTGGTTTGGTCAAATGTTATATTTGCATAAAACATTATATGAAACAAGTTTCCCAAGCCTTGTATGTTCGCATTAACAGTTATCAGTGAAGCCAAGAAGATGTTCCAATCCAAACCTGTACTTCAAATGTGGTCCAAGGTATGGCTTTGATTTTGGTTTTATATGTTGATGGTCTATTCTTGATAGGTAATGAGACTCTGATGATCAAAGTAAGAGGGGGTTGGCTTCTGAAGCTCGAAATAATGAATCATGGCATGATGAATCACTTTTTTGAAGTTTGGAAAAGAAAATCTATATCGTAAAGATATTGAAGAGTTTTTGGAAAGTGGAAATGGAAATCCTTGGACACTCCAATTGAATTTCAAGATGTTATGAAGAGATATTATTGAACCTGACTTGTCAACTGATAGTTGATTAAGGCATTGATGTTCCATGTGAACACATGTTCATATATATATGTATTACATAAAACAACCTGAGTGAATTCATGATTAAGCCTCTTCATACACATTCAATTGCCTCCAAACACACTTTGAGATATTTTCATGGGATGATCCATTTTTGGTCTAAGACATTCTTCATGTGATATGTGACTACATGCTTATGTTGTTTGGGATCATTATTAATGATATGAACACATTTGGGTGTTGCCTTAGTAAGAGATATACCATGAAATTTTTTATGAGAATTCCTTCACTTTAAGTATGACCGAGGTTGAATATGATGTTGTTGGCATAGCTAGCTGGGACGCAAGATGAAGAAGCTCTTTGTAAAGTTGTTTGAGCAGGTTCTGGATATGACATGGATACATTGTGATAATATTGAGTGTGATCTGATTAGCAAGGAATCCCATATAGTTGGTACTCATATCTCTTCATATATTGAGACCGTATTGTTGTACAAGACAAGCTTAGGCTTATGGTTGTTGCCTCCGTGAGAGGGAGGATGAATAAAGTATCATTTTTTTGTGATATATATTTTTTGATATAATATTTGATTTTATGTCCTGCATACTACATCTATTGTGACATGATGATTAAAAAGGTTTCAGATATGAGCATGATAATTTGTTTCTAATCTACAAAGAGCAGGATTTATCAAGAACACTAAGAAACCGCTTCCCCCCTTATTTGAGCTCTTGGGGTGAGGAATTAAGATGGAGAGCTCCTAGAGTTGAGGGATCTCTAGAAAATAGGGTAAAAGATGTTTCTCCTCTATCTTTCACCCATAGGTTGTGTGTGATACTTATCTATTTTGACAATTCAGGTATCTCCCCCTATCTTGGTATATGTAGAGTATATCTCAGTTAGAATCATACCCACAAGTTGGGATTGTTGGGAATGTCCCTCCTCGTCTGACCAATGGGTTGAGGAGTCTTGGAGGTGTGTGATCCTTAACTTTGGTAAGTTGGGTATCTCACCCAAGCTTAGATTATGATGCAGGTGTTCTACCACATGACTATTGAGTGTCATAGTTGGGAAGATCAGTGAGAAATAGTATGGTTTAAGATGTGTTCCCCTATATCACCTATTGCTTGATATGGGGTTGAATATTTTTTGCTCCCCCATGATATTTCGAGTTGATATGTGCTCACTAATGTGATTTGTAGGTTGAGATATACTCCCCTATGCAGTTCCAGGATGAATACTAAGTTACCCAATGTACTTTCAAGTTGAGATGTGCTCCCTCACATTGTTTCATATTGAGACATGCTCTCTGAAATGATAGAGGGTGGTCGCTTAAGCTCCCCTTTGATGTAAAATTATTCTTCTTTTTGATTCAATAATGTTCACCATATGAGTATGGAATATCAAGAGATAAGCAAGAATAAGCAAGAGATGAGAAGTGATGAAATTTTATGACGAGATACTTGAGATTGGATATGATTTCTAATAGGATTCTTGTGATTATTATATGATGTAGTGGGAATTTATAACTAGTTGAGTGGGAGTGTTAATTTTCCAGCTCAGTGACAAATTCCAACCATGGGACAAGATTACTTTTCTCTAGAGGACTAGTTTTGACTATTGAAACATTCAATTTGGACAAAGGAATACGTATTTTTGAATTAAATCCCACATGTGCACATTTGATCAGGTCAGCCCTAAAGAAAATTGGGCCCCCTTGGATGGTTGTAAATAAACGTGAGCTCAACCTCATTTAGATATCATCATTATGATCATTCCTCTTCCTTCTTTGGTTTGAATCGCACATGTCTAAGATAGTTCGTGAAAATTTCGCTTGCATAAGTCTGATATTACAGGTTCTGAAGCTCGTACTTGTCCATGGTTTGTTGTTCCCAACCCCAGACATGACACAGGGAGTTTTCGGTCATAACTGCAGACTCGTAGGCTCATGCGTGCAGT
The DNA here is from genome assembly GCA_000404065.3 of Pinus taeda. Lineage (NCBI taxonomy): Eukaryota > Viridiplantae > Streptophyta > Pinopsida > Pinales > Pinaceae > Pinus > Pinus taeda. The sequence continues at coordinate 21,654 of APFE030209126.1, forward strand.
TGGATGGTTTTAGCAGCATGCACATCTCTCTCTGGGTGCGGTTGGGACCTAGGGTTTCATTTTCTAGTTGACCACAGGGTTCAGCAGTTGATAACAGTGAGTGATAGTTGATCGCAGGCTTTTGAATTAGGTTTTTGATTATTAGCATTGTTGGGTTCTTCTGATGATATTGTTTAGTTGATTTTGTTGGATAGGTTTATGGTTGCTAATATGTATCATTGTACTCTCTCTTATTGAATCATTTAATGATAATTTAATAATAAGAATAATTTGAAAGGGTTTTCCCTATAGTGGGTTTTTCCATGGTCTCTGACCAATCCTAGTGTCTCTATGCATGAATTCTTTTCTTTTATTGTTCCTTTATGTTCCATTGCATTGATGGTGATACTTTTCTTTCTTCATAGTTGCATATGTTGTTGTATAATGATGTAAATTTGAATAATGTTGTGATGTCATCGAGTGAATTTAATGTGTAAAGGAAGAAATGAAATTATCAAAGAAAAGAAAACTTTACAGTGACAACTGCAAGTACGTGTGGCTACAGTTTTATATTGTTGGGTGGAGATTCCTTGTCCCAGACTTAGTTGCCCTGTAAGTTTAAACGTAAGTATTTTCTAGTACTTGTTTATCTATAGATGAACCGTGATGCACTCTTGACTATGATAGTTCTGGATTATGGAAGTGTATTTCTGTTATTTATGTATGGATATGTGGATGCATTTTTATGCATGTACAATATTGATGGACATGATATAT
>APFE030209126.1:22598-49590 GCA_000404065.3 Pinus taeda
TATGGAATGAGTGATATTGGAATGAATGATACAAAAATGGATATTGTGGATATTCTGAATTCTCAAAACTCTCACAATTCTCACCACAGAAATCTCCAAACTCTCAAGCATGAGCTTCTAAACTGGAAATAAGATGTTGTGTGAATAAGTTGTTGGTGTTGATAACAGAACAACAAATGCACAAATGTTTAATAAACCATATAATAATAATAACCAAGTTATAATTTTGAGCTAATGTTGAGCTAAACCTTAAACTGAATGAAACGCTTAATTGTAATGAGAACAACACATAAATGAATGATAGAGGAACATAAGGTCATGTTGTAGGCCGCAGCAGAGTCATAAGAGCTTGGAAAAAAACTTGAAAAAGTGGGCTCAAAGACCCTTTGTTGATATGAAATAGTTACATTGAAAATCATTTGCTCAGCAGGGTCTATATTTCCTTACATCCATTAATTTGCCTAAGTTACAAGTTGGTTTTCCACGTGGCAAGCATTGTGTGAGCATTGAGGATTTTTTTCCCTTGGGACCATATGTGCCTATCAACTTTACCTAAATGGACTTCATCCTTGCTTTCTGATCAGGCTAGATATATTTCGTTGGGGTCGTAGTGTCACCACTGAGGCATCAGAAGGTTCTACATAGCACCATGGAGTTGCTTATAGGCTCGACATGTATTTTGGCACTGTTGACATGTGGCGGGCGAGGCGGAAACCTCTTAGGAGTCCACACCAAGCCGTGGTAAGTAATGGTCATTCGAACACCTATCTTGGCACACGTGGGATTCCTTATCCAGAAATGGGGAATGCAAGAAGGCCAAGAACTCCTTGGAGTTTGATTCGCCCAAACCCAGGAGTGGTAGTACCATGGAATTTCTTAATAAACCATTGGAATTGAAATGAAGTGATGAAGTTGATATTAAGGCCTAACAGACCTCTAAGGCAAATCCATGGTCGAAAATACTGTCTTGAGGAACGTTATGAAGTAGTAGAGTTTTTTCTTTGGGAAATCACAAAGATCCTCGTCTCAAATGTTGCTTGAGGCAAGGTCGAAGTCTCTTAGCTGAGCCATGGTAGAGAATGAGAAGAAAAACTTATTTTGATGCATAGGGATCAAGCTCCAAACTTATAAGAATTGTCTTACAACCTTATCTATTCAAAGATCAAGCCCTAGCCTTGGATACCTCCCACTGGTGTGGCTTGATCTCCCTCTAAGGTGATTGGTCGCGAGAGTGTTGAACTGGCCTAGAGGTGGAACCCAGAAGGAATACCCAAGAAGATTGTTATAGGAAGAAAAAGGGGCTAAGCAAGATAATGATAGGTAGGAAACGTTGAAGGTCATCCAATCCCACCTGTTATGTTATTGGTTGGGGATGGACCTACTTGACAGGTCATTCCATTTGGATTTCCTAGAGCACTCAAATAAGCTGTAGGAAGAAGGGAGCGGGACAAGGTGGCAGTGCCACTACATGTCCCAATTAGGAGCAAGGATTGTGCAATAGTGCAGCACACCAAACCGATGTGGCCCAGAGATAGAACCTGGAGGTCTTACCCAAGAACATTTTTAAGTGCACGAGCAAAGAAAATTCAGTTGAAAAGAATTAGGATGATGTGGCACTATGACGTGCACCCAACAAGATTTTTATTGGCTCGAATGGTAGTCCCATAGCCTCATAAGCTCAGATGCCTAGCTCAGAAGCATGAAGGGAAGGCGCAAATTGAAAACTCCAGACAAATCCTGGTGGGAAGACATAAAAGGTACACATAGTTGGGCCCACACCGTTGTTGTGGTGTTATTGGATCGGGGGTTGGCCACTTTTTGATTCAGCCAAGGAAGCTCACCCAGAAGTTTAAAGCGGGAGTCAAATGTAAAGTGTTGGAAGGTAAGCAAGTGAGATGACACAAGTCATTGCACACGGCAGTACGCGTCCTCCTATTGGTCAAGAAGGATCCTACCAACCATGTTGGCCCAACGCCATGACCCTAGAAGAGATTAATGGGGTAGGCAATTTGCAAGCATCGAGATGAAGGAAAACAGGATGATATGGGGGTGGTTATAGTGGCATCAGGGATTTGGTTGTGGTAGACCAATGGGGAAGGGTTTGTACATCCCCGCCATCTATGTAAGCCCAATACATGAAACCCAAAGGGAAGTAAAAGGGGCACTTTTGGAAGTGCGCTGGAAGGGACTGAACAAGGTGACGTGGGTTGGCTATGTGACCATACATGCAAGCCTAGAAGAGCTCTCATTGGCAAAGGAAGGACCCACAATAAGGTCATCCTAACGTTGTGTTCCTGGCAGAATAGTGTCACCGTAATATATGAGGTGTGGGGATAATTGCAAGCACCAAAATAGGGTGAGTAGGGTGATGTGTCTAGTAGGACCCACTCGAGTGGGGGAGTAGGGTGATGTGTCTAGTCATTACTTATGATGCATTGTTGAAGTCCATCTATTTTATTTTTAATTAAAGTGAAACAACACACAAAATAAACCAAAAACCATTCCACAAATATGCCTGAAATTAAACCCTAAATCTTATTCCAAATATGCCCAGAAATATGGGAGAAGAAGTTTAAAAGGAGAGTAAACAGACACAGTGAAAAAGTGAAATAATGCGACAAAGAGTTTATATTTTAAATATTAATGGCTCTATTAATATCTATAAAAATATTTGAAAACATTAATAACCTAAACCTAATAATGCCATAAAATCTTATTTACATTAATATTTTAAAAAAAAAAATTCCCTTGTAAATTTTATATTTAAATTTATAAATTCTTTACAGTTTACAATGCAAAACCAAGTTAATTATAAAATAATATAAAAGCATAAAAAAATTTAACCTTAAATTTATTGACATATTGGTATTATTCTTCATATATCGATAACATTACATAATTAATCATTATCACTTTTAATGCAAACATAATCAACATTGATTAAAACTTGATTATGAGCCTAGATGTGTGGTACAAAAAAGTCAAATAGCCATTACTTATGCAGTTGTCTATAACGCGACTTTTTGAAAGTATTTCCGGTGGGTTTTTCTGGTCAAAATCCGGCAACAATTTATTCGAATTTCAAGTTTGAGAGCTAGTTTCTGGACAATCAAAGTGTCCCAGAGGTTTTTCAGGGTGTTGAATCCAAATATGCAGTTAAAAACCCATTTTAACTGCAACAAATCAAGATTTAACCTCAATTTCTTCCGCCGGATTCCGTCACCGGAATCTCCAAAAAGTCGCATAATAGACAACTCCATTACTTATGATGCATTTCTAAAGTTTCTCCATTAGGTAAAGTGAAACAATGCACACAAAAACCAAACCAAAAAACCATTCCACAAATATGCCCAAAATTGAACCCTGAATCCTATTCCAAATTTGGTTAAGTAATTAGGACAAGAAGTCTAAAAGGAGAGTAAAACCATGGTGAATAAAAAAATGGTTGATTGCTAGTGAAATTTTTTTTGTGCAATCCTTTCCTCCTCAAGACCTGCAAACTCTGCCCATTCTATGTATCCTTTTGAGCTTCACTACACATATTGCTTCTGCCTCTAGCCCATGTTGATTATTTAAACCTAATTTATAGTGTTGTACCATAATATATAAGTATAAATTATATATTATAATAAATGTTTTATATATTAACTATGATTGATTTTAAGATAGTTGTAAATTATAAAATATAATATTAAGAAATATATTATCTCGTGTTCTCATGCTTAACCCTAACCAAATATTTAAATCATATTAAAAAAATGTTATGTGTATTAAATTATATTACTGTAGGTATATATTAGCTTTAAATTCAAACTTATATTTCTTTACACTAGCTATGGTCATAAATTATAATTATAATAAATGTTACATATGTTAAATTAGATTAACCATAAGACACTTTAAATTATAAAATAGTATATTAAAATATAAATTAAGAATATTATAATGTTAACCCACCAAGAAAGATGGTAAAAATGTTGATATACATACTTTCATTCATTTCACTTATAAATGTCCCCACACTGGGTTGTAGAGTGCCTCTAAGCACAACTAGTAAATGTAGCTTAGAAAAAGAAAAAGGGCCATGTATATTTTTATGAATAATGAGATCTTATCATTTTATTATTTACTAAATAAATATAATTACTTTAATTATTATTTATTAGTATATATGATTTTTTGAATAATTAAAAATGTTTATGAATACTAATTCTATGTGGTTAATAAAAATTCTAATTTTATTATTCATAATTAAATACAATTACTTAAATTATTGTCCAATTATGATGTCAACTTAAGGTAATGGAGTTAATATTGATGAGGGATCAAAATACCCAGCGTAATTCGTTGTTGCTTTGGCAAGCCACCCAACACTCATGCATTTACTCTCCTCTTTAAGGAAGTCTTCGCATGAACACCAAGGTGGCATCGATAGCGTTAGGATTCGGGCATGGGTTAACAACTTTATTGTTAGTCATGCCTCCCTCAAGCTCAAGGAGCTAAGTCTCTTATTTGCAAGTCCCTCCCTCCTCTAGAACATTCTTCGCTCGACAATTAATTTTGATCATTGACCTATGTATAGCTCCTTGTTTGATGATTATTCATTGTTGGATTTCCTATGGGATATGTTGACACTAACTGACCTATATGAGAGATTCATTGGCTTGACTACTTCTATTGGGCTTGTGTAGATGAAGTCTTCATCCTTTGGATCAGTTATTTCCTCAACCCCTTAGTTGTGTGTTTTCTCTAATCCTTTAGTGCTCCTCCCTCCCTGACTGCCATGACAAGATGATGGAATCAATGCAAACATGGATGAGGTGGCCATGGCTTGATGGGTGGCTTTCTGGCTCGTTTCAAAGTAGAGTCTTCAATGCACCAATATTAGGAGCACACTTTAGTAGCCATCTAGGAAGAAATACATGATGCAAAAGAGGCAATTTTCCAACAATGACAACACATTTTAGATTCAATGGTCATGGGGGGGGGGGGGGGGGTACATTTTCTCCACATTGTGTATTTTTATTAGCACATCAAACTCCTCTTGCATAAAGTGTTAGTGGATAGAAAAGAGGCTTAGAACAACCTCGTGAACAGATTGGAAGAAATGAAGTTGTTGCTGTTGGATTTGGAAGACCACTTAGGGTGAGTGGAAATGACTTCACCACCAAGGACATTAACACCCCCATGCATCATGAAGGCATAACAACAAATCAATTTAGACACTTCCCTATCTTCCTAATGCCCAAGTTATCTATCAAGGTCTCCCTCTAATTATTTATTTTCTTTTACATCTCAATTTGTTAAGGACTCAAGCTCCCTATTATGAATTCTCCAATTTTTCTTAACATTGTTTCAAAACTTTTTCATTGTGATTTTGGTCATGGCTTTGGTTTCCCCTCTGTTAAGAAAGCATGCAATACTCCTCATATAACTATGTATTTTTTTTACTCATTGTTAAATATTGGATAATGGTTACACTTTTGGGACATGGTCTCTAATCTTGTTTCCTTGATGGCAAACTAGAGATAGCTAGCTCTTGTACAAACTTGTGAAATTTTGAATCATCAATAAACACCAAACTCTCCAAAAAAACGGAAGCCATTACTTTAATTAGTATTTAGTAGTATATATGATTGTTTTAATATTAATTCATTGGTAATATCTAAAAAATTTAATCATATATATATACACTTGAGTATAGAGAAATAGGATATTGTTGACGGTGTCGGAAATCCATCAACCAAGATGGTCTCCTCAATGTGAAGTCCCAGTTAGACCTCACACTATTTGGAGTAGAAGCCCCAACCAGAAACATGGTTGGTTTCCATTTTCCTTAGGGATTTTCCTTGGCTGAAATTATTAACATAAGAAGTTATACAAAAAAAATTTAAACAAGAAAGTAAGTGAAAACTTTGAGGCATACAATTACGATGTATACAAGGTACTTTCACAGTAGGGAGAAAGAGAGTGAGTCTCTATAATAAAAGAAATAGTACCATCCTAAAAGAGAGACACAAGAGCATAAGAGGGTCGCAAGTTAGTGTGCAAAGTATTTCACAAGCCAACCACGATCATAAAACCAAATACAACACACCTTCAACAAGATAAGTACCAAATCCACCAAAATAGTTCAATTCCCTTTATACATATGAACGAAATACATACCACAAACATTTAAAGAATAGTCCTAAAATATTCATGATACATGTATGAAAATGTGTTTGCTCATCGAGCTTCATATATTAAGTGGAAGTGAAAAGATATACAAATACAATGCTACCGCACTAGCCCCAATAGTGGAACATTAAGTCACCACTTTCTTCTCCAAAGAAAGATCTTCTCTCCTATGCCAAGCTAGAGAAGCCAAGGTGAAAGTTCAGGTCCCAAAAGTATCATTTCTTGAGTTATGAGGGTGTATTTATAACAAATGTAGTGACTCTTCACCTCCCATGTGACTCTTAACCTCCCTCATGACTCTTGAGCTTCTACAATGACTTTTCAAATTCTTACATGACCTTTGAGCTTCTATATGACTTTATAACTCAATAATGACTCTTCATATTCCATGTGAGACCCTTGGTCCTACACATATTTTACATTTTCTCATTTTGGAGAATTACATAATTACATTCCACAAATGATGTGGCAAGTCAATATGTGACTTTTGAGATGACTCTTGACAATGATGAAATGGAACCTCATGATGATGTGGCATTTCCTAGTTGCTCCTACTGTTGCTTTCTTTACATATTCATGATGGATCTTACATGTGCTTCTTATTCATCCTCCAAGGGGTCGATTGATATGGAGTCTTCATGTGATCCTGATCTTTGATCTTCTGTCGGAAGCTAGTGTCTCTTATTCTTCATGTTCAAAGATCAACTTGTCTTTGCAACTTCATAGGTGTCTTCTAGAATGGTCTCCTCCATTATCCCCTTCATATTCTTCATCATCCTATCATAACAAGATATAATACTTGCAACTGAAATCCACTCATGAAAAGACAACATCAGTCTAAAAACTCCTAGTCTAACATGCTTCATGAACTCACTAACTTAGTTGGAACTGGATGTTTAACTGGAAGAGTATATCAAGGATTGCATAGTTATGCAACTCAAGAGAACATGAGCAAGGAATGAGGCTTGAGACTATGCAATGAGCGCCAAGGTAGGATGACTGTGTAGTTGAGGGGCTCAAGGAGGTAGGATTAAGGCTTGAAGTTTCCGAATATGCAGTTCTAGAGAGAGAGAGGCCTAAGGCCTGCGTACTTGTGTAGTTCAAGGAGGCAATATGGTAGCTTTAGGCTTGAGACTGCACATTGCACATAAGACGACTAACTAGAGGTTGATCTGCACAGTTCTGGAGCTCAATGGGCTAGGGTTGAATATTGATACTACGTAGTGCGCGGTTCTCCAAGGCATGAACTATGCATTGTGTAGTTCTGAGATGTAAAGGATAAGGTTGAGGGTTGAGACTATGCAGTGTGCAATTCAAGAGGGCTGAGTGAGGATTGCTGCTTAGGCAGAAAGTTTTCATAATTTGGCTAAGTTCTGGATTGGTGAGGTTAAAGTGAACAAGGGAAAGATTTGAACATGATCACACACTCATAATAATCAATCACACAATGTTGATCACTCAAAACACATTAACAACATAATACCCTTAATGCAATGATGATACGACAACTTCCTCCAAGTGTGACACTTAAGATACACTTTGTGATGATAGTGATGACACTTGTGTGATAGTGCATAAAACTTTGGGTATGAGTGTAACACATGTCTATATGATAAACAAGACTCATTGGCACCAAAGTTACCCCTTGAAATGAACCATAACTACACTTATGTGATATGCAACAATTCCCATGCCAAAAGATGACATTTGCAATGGTAAGGAAAAAGTGTAAATGACGCTTGTGAAATGTGAATGACATTGAAAGAGACACATGTTGGAGTGAAGAAAACATGAAAAATACACTCATTAAAGTGAAGGTGTGCAAAAGCAACAATTGGAAAAGGTCACCAAAGTAGAAGTACAATTGCAACCAAAAGTGAGAGACTACCAATTGAAAGTGCACATTGACTGTTGTCATTGGTTGAACATTTCACAGTCATTGTCTTGATGGACTGTGTTATGCATACTTAAGCTTGCATAATAGAATGTGCTCATGAACTTGCTACATATTGAAGATGTGTATGTAAGTTACTTAGACACTCAGAAACCAAGAAGAAGATTTAAACACCTAGCATAAAATTCATTGATCATGAAGCGAATGGATCATTATATCCTCAGTAGGCTCCAAAATTCTTGTGTAGGAAAAGGGTGTTGCTCACAATGTCAATAGTTGGCGACAAACTCGTAAAACTCCAGCTTCTTTATTTAGGTTTTATCCTTAAGTGCAAGGTCTTAGTATTTTAGGAAGTATTGATTCATCACATTGATTACCTTGGCTCCCCCATTTGACCTATTATGGATATAGTCTCCTCTATTCCTTTCCTTGATTAAACACATTCACAAAGCTTTTTAGATCACTAATGTTCCGATTCAGGAGAAGGGTAATATAAATTGTGAGTTTAATATAATCAGAGTCTTAGTTTTCATCTCGGGTGTTGCTTTGATACAAGAAGGCCTAGACAGTACCCTAACAAAGTCACTATAGTAACACAAACATTGCTTCGCTACCAGTGAGCCTGAACAGTGCCATGACGAAGTTACTTGCTTCACCTCTCTACGAAGGAATCCTTTCTCTTCTTTCACCCTTTATTTATTTATTTAGAGAACTTTTCTTCGACACTTATCATTTCATGCGGTAGAAAAGGTATCTCAACTTATTGAGAGAAGAACTGGTTGTTCCTTCATACAAGGTTATATATACCTTTGATATCGGTTTTATCACTATTAAATTTCCCCTTCCCTTATTCTACTTGATTGGATCAGCATGAAGAACACCATTTAATTACAACACCAAGTCAAGCAATGTAGATCCTATAATACATATGGGCTTTATGGTTCAATCAAAGGCTTTCTATTCAAATGGATCATATTTTCCATTCAGACATCATTGACTTTAAATATATGTAAACATAAGATAGAGAAGAGGATAACAGATACGCCAAGCATTGTTTTTCGTCACAATTTCCCTTTTAAAGTTTTTCCACATTGCCTTCTGAGCCAAGCAAGGGAGTTTTCATGCAGAGCCTTATTAAGAAAAAAAAAAGCAAGGCAAGACAAGGCATAACAAAAAGGAAAAAGAAAAAATAGAGTGGAAGTAAACCTTAACTAAAATCATGAGAGACAAATAAAACAAACACACTAAATGCAAGGACTAGTGCAAGGTGAAATGTATAATCATGTAATGCAACTAGGGGACTAAATGCACCTAAACCTACTCCTAACCTAACGATCTAGGAGGTTAGGGCTAAGTATAATGGAATTTCCAATGCAGCCACTGTAACAACTCCTGACCTACAATCATAAAGATATAATCAATTAAAAGAAGCACAAAGAATTGTGCACAAGAAAAGACTACAACTTGACAAACTTGAATAATGAATTGAAGGTCTTTCTTATCAACAAAAAGATGTGCCATAGTTAATAGCTTTAACCAATTTCAAGCTTTACCTTATTTCTTGAAGTGACGATCATACAAACCTTGAAGGATACTCATAGAAGTACATCCATTCATGTTTTCAATTTTTGCAAACTTAAGAAATGATCAAAACTTCTTATTTGTGATAAAGCTTGCGATGTAACATTGCTCTAAACATTCGATGATTGGATCTTAATATTCAGAACAGTCAATTTGAAAACCCCGATGCTCATGAGGAAATTAATTTCCAATTAACACGTTCGAATTGAAAAGGAAATATTTTGAGGGAAATTCAATCTGATCTCATCCAAAAAAATTGTCAAATTGGTGAGAACCTGACATGACCATCATCTCATGCTGAAGTGTCTCAACTATCCGACAAGAATCTAAACAGTGAAATGGTGAACCATGAAAATCACTAGTTCAACCAAATCAATCAATGTAATACAAATATAATTAAATATTCCAACAAAACAATGATTGATTGAGATATAGTTGTTAGAACCAACATCATGTTCAAATTGGTGACTATAAGATCTTCGATACTCCAATTGTTCCCTTTGTATTTGATTATAGACCATGCCAACAATATGAAAGCTTAAGGTATTTAAAACAATCATTGACATCACAAATTCAAGAAACCAAGTAAGATCCCAGGTTGGTGAAAGATTGGAAGAAAGCGTCAAATCAAACCAGGTATATTTATAACAACATAAGGGTCTTGATTCACCAAATGACTCAAGCATTTACCATTACTTAAGAAGAGTGATTGAGAAAAAAATATGATTAGATCCATGACATGCACGAAAGTGATAGGAAGGAAAGTGATCTCGGAAGTGTTTGATGTGGAGGAATCTTCCGAGTTCCAACTAAAAATGACTCTCTTCTTGAAAACCAAAATGACAGGCTTTCAAGTCATGTATATTCATAAAGGATATGCTTCCCAATCTTGAGTATGATATAAAGGATTCACATGATGAAATATTAACCAAACAAGAATATTCCATCTGATCATAAACTTTATCTTGAGATTTTATAGAATTGAGCTTAAAATGTTGAAACTCCTTCAAGAATGAGCTCAACTCCAATGGATAGATGCTAAGTAAATAATTATGCATGAAAATATGGATCCAACTCAATTCTAAGATCTAAACAGGATCATGAGAACCTAACATAAACATCAATGGGGGCTAAAATGCTTTGACTTCATGATAGATTTCTGAAATTTCTAGTGGTGGATCGTCAAATTTGGGTGGCTTAGAACTTTCAACAGGAATATATGTACCACTATCATCAGATGTATCAATGAAAATACTATTAATTCCACTTGTTTTATCAGACTCAAGATTCAACATATCAATCTATTAATGCATAGAAAACTGAGATGCATTAGTTAGAAAGCTCCCTTGATAATTTAGAAGTGTAACGTCTTCCTCTTGACATATGAAATATTTGCAATTGAACAAATCATGAATAATAGATTGAAACTTGTCATCCTCTGATTGTAAGACTGCACCATCTTATACTAATTCAGGTGGATGTTGGTGGCCACCCACCTATCCTACTTGGACCCCCACAATTGTCTCTTTCAGTTTCTCAGTTTCCTTACTTATGGCACAGTTTACTATTTTTAGCAGTTTTTTGGGTCCTGAACTTCCGAAGCTGTTTTGAGGCCCTAAATGACATTTTTTAGGAAAACTGGGAGCAAGGGTCCATGGACTGATGTTGCTCTTCCCAAATTTATATTCCTATGATAGATATTTCTAACGAGCTATTGTGCACGTCAAATGGAGATCGTATGCCAAAGTTAAGACCCCATGAAGTTGGTGTACCAATTTACCCAAATGAGCCCTCAGTTTGGCGTTTCATCTTCTAGGGTTACGCTTTTGGATGTTTAGGGTTTTCCATTGTTTCTCAACAATAAATAGGCCTTCGAGCCTCATTGTAACATGGTTCAGAGGCATGTAGCCATCACATCTCTTCTCAGAGATAAGCTACCATCGCCCTAGCTGGTTTATTTCCATTTCTATTTGTAAGCATATTTGAGTATTTTACATTAATGAAATGAAGTATTATTTCCACTACATCTCTGTGTTCATGGTTACTTCTGTAATTTGTTGTGTTCATGTTTAAATCCATAAAATATACCTAATTGTGACCATGATTAGCTAAATAAATATATAAAGGGTTTAGAGAGTCTGCTTGTATAATAAATGTATCACATGTGTCTGGGTATAATGATTAGTGTGCTAAAGGCAAGGAAAGATGAAAATACTTAATTGGAGAAACACCAATTGTAAAATCATATTCAACTTGTAAAAGAAATGAATCAACACACATGTTATGTCCCATGAGATTATCTTCATCCTCGTAATGACTGAAGACAGGCATACCAATGCAACATTCATATTGATATTGCTTTACTTCAATAGGGTATACCAAAGATTCAAAAGCCTAAAAACTTGTTTCTTTAGATTTGATATCTGAATATGCATGTCTTGAAGAAATTTCGTAATCATTATGAAATGAAAGAGACTCCCATCGTACAAATGAATACTATAAGCTATGAGAAACAAGTGTTGAATTGATACCTCATGAATCTAATCCTTCAAAAGAATAAAGTATATCCTTATATGTACTCGAATATTCATCACCACATGTGTTAATGGAAACAGGTATTTCATGGTGATGGTTGTCCGAAGTCTCAACTTGAATTAAGTATTTGAAATTATTTGACATGTTATCAAGATTACAAGATGTGTGATTAGCTAAGAATGTGAGATTGTCATCCTGAAAGAGGGAAGAAAGATGAAGCATATATATCAACACTTTTCTCCTCTACCTGTGAAGTGCAACTACCTTGTTCTTGGTTGTTGCTTGAAACAACAGGTTGAACATCATTAAAAGTTGAATTAGATTGATCAAGTGTATCGTGAAACAAGGAATCATGATATATAGTTATTAGAGGCTGAAAAATATCCCTCGAGGAAATTATGTTTTCAATTGGATCAGCTTCAATATTAGGATTATGTACATTAATGTGATCTTTAAAAGTAAGGGATCAACATTTACTTCAAGATTCTTTTAATTTCTAAACCATTCCAAGTTCTCCTCAATATGATCTGAATTATGGGAATTGGATGAAGCTTGAACAGGTGGAACAACAATTCAATTTTCAAATTTACTGACTTTAACATCATCACCAAGAGGCACCCAAATTGGTACTAGAAAAGGAGAACAAGGAACAAATAGAATATTAGGTTCCTCCTCAGAAATTTAAGGTGTCTCATGATCAACATAAGTTGGGAGAAAGGAATCATTGAAGGGTTCAGATGCAAATGATTTCACAGAGAGAACAACCAAGCTCTAAAATGTTTCATTAATAAAATCTGAATCAATCACTCCCTCAGAAATTCATAGCAAAGATGAAAAAACTTATTAAGAAAATCCTTTACAGATTCACCATATTTCATTTTGAGAAGATCAATCTTATTACATACATCTTGAAAATCATGCCTATCAAAGGCTTGATGAATTTCCTTGAGAATTGATTGAATGAATGGATGGAAGCGGATGGTAAAGTCTGACACCGCTTCTTAACTCAAACTTCAAGAGTGAGGGTGAATAATATACAATCAACATCTTCATCATCGATTTCATTAGATTTACAGAAACCAAGAAACTCATATTTATGTTTGGCTATGAATGTACCACCCTCACCATCAAACCTGAATTGATACAAGTCATGAAATTGTTCCTCGAGGATGAATATCTTACCACATGATAGGTTAGATAAACACCACGGGATTATGATTTTGGAAAGATCCATTTAAAATGAGAAATTCAAAACAGACTCAATTATGGCCCTCCTTTTAGCACCAACTGTTGATGATGATATAAATCCATCAACCAAAGGGGTCTCCCTGATGTGAAGTCCCAATTAGACCTCACACCATTTGTATTAGCGTCCCCAACTAGAAATACAATAGGTTCCAATTGTACATAGGGATTTTCCTTGGCTTCAATTATTAACATAAGAGTTTATACAACATCCTTTGAAACAATAAAGTAAGTTGACACTATGAGGTTAATAATTGTGATGAATGCAAGGTACTTTCACGTCAAGGAGAAAGAGAGTGAGCCTCTAGAAGAAAATTAATAGTACCATCCTAAAAGAGACACGCAAGAACACAAGAGGGTTGCAAGCCAGTCTGCAAAGTAGTTCACAAGCCAACCATGATCGTGAAACCAAATACAACACACCTTCAACAAGATAAGTACCAAAGCCACTGAAATATATCAATTTCCTTAGTACATATGAAACGAAACACATACCACAAACATCTAAAAAATAGTCCTACGATATTCACGATACATACATGAAAGTGTGTTGGCTCATTAAGCTTCAAATATTAAGTGGGAGTGGCAAGATATATAAATATAATGTTGCCACACTAGTCCTAATAGTGGAACACTAAGTCACCACTTGCTTCTCCAAAGAAAAATCTTCTCCACTATGCCAAGCTATAGAAGCCAAGGTGAAAGATCAGGTCCCAAAAGTCCCATTGCTTGAGTTATGAGGGTGTATTTATAACAAATGAGATGATTGTTCACCTCCCATGTGGGATCCTTAGTCCTCCACATATTTTACATTTTCTCATTTTGGAGAATTACATAATTACATTCCACAAATGATGTGGCAAGGCACATTGACACATGTGTCTTTTGAGATGATTCTTGGCAATGATGACATGGAAGTTCATGATGATGTAGAATTTCCAAGCTTCTCCTATTGCTGATTTCTTTTCATCTTCATGATGGATCTTTCATGTGCTTTGTATTCATCCTCCAAGGGTTTGATTGATGTGGAGTCTTCATGCAATCCTCATCTTTGATCTTCTGCCGAAAGCTAGTGTATCTTATTCTTCTTGTTCAAAGATCAACTTATCTTTGCAACTACATAGGTGTCTTCTAGCATGGTATCTTCCTTCATCCCCTTCATCATCATCCTATCATGACAAGATATAATACTTGCAACTAAAATCCACTCATGACAAGAAAACATCAATTCAAAAAATCCTAGTCTAACATGTTTGATGAACTCACTAACTTAGCTAGAACTTGATGTTGGACTAGGGGACTAGCTCAAGGATTGTGTATTTGTGCAACTCAAGAGATTAGGAGAAAGTATTGAGGCTTGATACTGCGCAAGGCACAATTTAGGAAGGTCGGGGCAGGATGACTGCACAATTGAGGGTCTCAAGGAGGCAAGCTTGAGGCTTTAAGTTTCCCACTGCACAATTCTAGAGAGAGAGGTCTATGGTTTGCTCAGTTGTGTAGTTCAAGGAGTCAAGCAAGACACTTAAAGCTTGAGATTGTGTAGTGCATAGAAGAGGACTGACTGGACACGAGTATGCGTAGTCCCGAAGCTCAAGGGGTCAAGATTGAGCACAGAGACTACATAGTGCACAGTTCTAGAAGGCGGGAACTGTGCATTGCACAATTCAAAGAGGAAAGGGTTAAGCTTGAGGGTTGATATTTTGTAGTGCACAGTTTAGGAGGGTTGAGGGAAGGACAACTACTCATGCAAGAAATTTTCAAAATTTGGTTAAGTGCAAAATTAGTGAGGTCAAAGTGAACAAGGAGAAGACTTGAACATGATCACATACTCAGAACAATTGAAGACACAACATTTATTACTCAAAAAACATGAAAAACATAATCCCTTTAATGTGATGGAAATATGACAACTTCCTCCAAGTGCAACACTTAAGATTCACTTTGTATTGATAGTGACGACACTTGTATGATAGTGCATAAAAATTTGGGAATGAGTGTAACACATGTTTATATGATAAACATGACTCATTGGCACCAAAGTTACCCCTTGAAATGAACCATAACTACACTTATATGATATGTGATAGTTTCCATGCCAAAAGACAATGTTTGTGACAGTAAGGGAAAAGCGCAAACGACACTTGCAAAATGCAAATGACATTGAAAGTGACACATGCCGGAGTAAAGCTAACATGAAAATGAAACTCATTAAAATGAAATCAAGCAAAAGAGACGATTGTAAACATGAAAGCGACACTTGTGAAAGCAAATGTTTGCAAAAGCGAAAGTTGGAAAAACTCACCAACATAGAAGTAAAATCGCAACCAAAAGTGAGAGACTATCAATTGAAAGTGTGCATTGATTGTTGTCATATGTTGAACATTGCACAAGTACTATCTTGATGGATTATTCTATGCATGTTCAATCTTGAGTAAAAGAATGTGCCCATGAACTTGTTATGGGTTGAACATGTGTATGCAAGTGACACTGACACTCAGAAACTGAGAAGAAGACTTAAACACTTAGCATAACATTCGTTTATCATGAAGCGAATATATTGTTAGTCAGTAGGCTCCAAAATTCATGTGTAGGAAAACATTTATAGGGTGTTGATCACAGCATCAACAAATATGTACATCTTAAAATATTTTTTTAGTTCAATAAACACTTGTACAAACTTAAGCAATCAAATAATTTTATTAAGGAAGTTCCTAATTCCCACTAATAAAGGAATTTTAATATTAATTTGATATATAGATAAGCCATTTAACACTTTAAAATGTGGGGAGAAATGTAGTAGAAATTTAGGTAATATTAACAATTATATTGGAATTTTTAAAGTCATTATTTTAATATAAAAGATATGTGACTTAATAGATATAGTAATAGGGAGTTCCATGTGCCATAAACAAAGGAATTGTATATATGAATTTGATATCTAGCTAAGCTACTTAACACTTTAGAAAAGGGGAAGAAATATATTACATAGTTAGGTAACACTAACAAATTAAATTACAATTTCATAAATCATTCTTGTAATATAAAAATAAGGCACTTTATATTTTGAAGGAAAAGATGTACTTTAAAGAAAGAAAGATGTAGAGGAATAGGGAGTTCCTTGTCCCACAAGCAAAGGAATTTCATATCTCAAATTGAAGTATATCTAAGCCACTTGACACTTTAAAATGGGGGAAGAAATGTATTAGATAGTTTGGTAGGACTAACAATTTCATAAATCATTATTACAATATAAAAGTAAGGCACTCTATATTTTAAAGGAAGAGATAGAAGAAAAAGAAAAAAATATCTAATGTGATGCAATCAATTATAATATTAATGAGTTAATGTAAAAGTGAAATATAATACTATATAAAAAGTTCAAAGGAAAAAATAAAAAGATATAGATTTAAATAACACATAAATTAGTATAAATGATGCATTTTATAAGTAGTGCATTAATAAGTGGATAAATTCATTTTTCAAACTTATTTTTCACATATAAGACAAAGTTCCACCTTGTTCTATTTTCTTTTCAAAACTCTTATGGTTAAGTCATTTTAAAATGGAATAAAACCCCTGAGGGCAAAGTTTCATGGATAAAGTCTCATCTACAATACAATCAAATTCATTTTGAATATTTAAAATGTGTCATTATGATGATTTCCAATTTGTAATAAAAAGTCAAGACTTCTTAAAAAGGTCACCCATCTTAATACAATTCTACCTCAATTGTGTTTATTGTACTTTGTTTATTGTTCCTTTTTTCAATAAACTTAGCATATTGTACTTTATGAACAAATTATATAGAGTTTCCTTGTCTTTTTCAAGCATGTAAGGATGCTTTCACAATCTAACATAATCAAGTATCCTTTTTTGGTGTACTAAGTTGACCATTTAATATAGAATCATTCATTGTGACCCATCTTCTATTAATATTATTCATTAACGACCAATTCATTATGAATTTGAGTATTCACTTGGCACTTATTGCATGAGGTGATATACTAATTTCAATGCCAACAAATTGGGGAAATAAGTTGTATGACCTGATGCTATGAGTGTGAAGTGAAATTATATGATAATCTTGTAGCAAAAGGACATTCTTTCTTGTGAAAAATCTATAATGAATCTCTTAGGAATTATGGACATGATCAAAATTCCACCATGATCCAAGTTCTATGGATGAGGGAACCATGCTCTTAGGGATTTATCCAAATTTGAATTGACCAAGGTTATAAACAATTTGATAAAAATTTTAAATAAATAAAAAGTCTAATTTCTAGTATCATATAATTCTTATAGCGGGAGAAAATTTTACTTCATAATTAAATGATTCCCTTAAATTTTTTATTTACAAATAAAAAATTTCACAAATCAATTTAATATTTAACTCAACTATAACTTTAAAATTAAATTATTATTATCATTAAACTATTCTAATTCACTATCAATAAATAATATCATAAAATATAAATAACATCACTTTATATAATAAAATAAATTGCATCCACCAAAACAAATTATTAAATGTATAAAAAATTACTCATCTACATCTAATAGCTTCATCAACCATCTAATGCATTGCATCAACCATATAATGGCTATTAATTATTTATTCAACCTCACTGACAATCAATTAACAACCGATAATACGTAGATTCCAGAACCTATGTAATAAATAAAATCATAAAATCACTATCAACTATTATTCAAGGTCATTAAAAATTAATTAATGACTTATAACAAAAAAATATTTCCACAATCCATGTGATAAGTACAAGTGAATTATTCAAATTCACAAAAAAAAAACTGATGAAAAAAAAATAATATTTAATAAAATTCAAGAAACATGAGTCGAATGGACAATTTAAATATTATTAACTAAATTTTATATTCATAAATATTAAATGTTATAATCTTCATTTTATATATGAGTTTATAGCAAAATCAATATGAGTTTATACTGAAGATTTTGGTGTCAAATTTAGGTAAGGTTGTTAGGATTGAGCAAATTCAAGCCGATTATTCAGGTGATATTAATATTTTAAATACTCTTATAAAGAAAGGTTGAGATTGTAAAAGTAATTTAATGAGGTTATAATTTTGTTAGAAAATTAGTAGAAATTTTGGAAATGTTTTGAAAAAATTAGCAGAAATTTTGGAATTTGAAGTTTATTTAAATTATTAATTTTAAAAATTTTTAGTATCGTGGGAATTTAATGGTACTGAATCTATTCTATTAAAAAAAAAATTAAACACTCTTATAATTAAATTTTTTGAAAAAATCGTGGGAATAACTTTCCTTACAAATATTCTTTTTTATAAAACAACGCATAACCATTTATATATTGTTTAATATTTATAAATATTATTTAATTAATTAATGTATTGTTTTTAAAAATATATTGTTTTTATATTGTTTAATATTATAATGTTATTAATAATTTTAAATTGTTTTTTAAAATTATTTTTACGTTTGTTTAAGGATATTTAATCGAATTTAATCTCACGCAATTTCAATTACCTCCTCAGACAAGCTCGAAAACAACATCCATCATCTTCATCCTAAGATTCCAACTAACCTTTATATATATTATATATATAAAAGACCTCACAACAACAAAAATTGTAAAACTGGCATTTTCATTCAGGACCTTCCCTGCTTTGAAAAGAAGATTTGGCCACACTTCCAACCCTCCTTCCAAGAGATCATTGGAATATTCAAAGGCTGACTGTTAGGTCCCACCTACAGACTGTTAGCTGCCTGCAAAATCTGCTCCTCCTTTTAAATTAGAATCGAATTTATGCAAAACACAGGCCCGTTCATCACAGAAATCCATGAAACAGAGCCACCATATTTCGGGAAGATCTACTTATAAGAGTTAATCCCGATCAAGTACAATAAAATCCCAGGATTCAGAGGCAGGGATTCATTAATTTTGTCAGCATTGGAGTGCTCTCTCTGACTGTTTCTGCGTCACTAAATTTCCATGTCCGACCAATTAAGAGATAGATTTCAAGACCCATATGGAGCTGCTTTGCTGCAGGAATCCTTGGGTATAATGGTAGCTGGTTGTGCGGGGATTCACCTCGAGAGAAAAATATTGTAACATCCTAGTGCTGGAAGGGACTGTAACAGCAGACGAGTAGATATGGAGAATGAATCTGCTCAGACTCCTCGTAGGACATAACCTCTCTTTTTCTTGTTTCGCATTGATATCTTTGAGCAGATTTAGTATAAGCTCCCGCTCTGTGATTATTTATTTTTTTTCCTGTATTTGAGCAATTGAAACTAATTTGAACCTTGTAATGGCAGTTCTTGCAGAGGCATCCTCAAGCAGCAGAAAAGATGAGGAAGAGGAACAGATATCTCCATGGACTGCAGAGGGGGAAGGGCTGAAAGCCAGTGAAAGTGAAGAAGAGCAAAGGCTTCTTCCTGTCAAAGAAGATTCAGCAGAGGACGAGGATGACCAATCTCCTATCGAGGAGGTGGCTCTCACTGTTCCTACGACTGATGATCCAACCCTTCCTGTCATGACTTTCAGGATGTGGGTTCTTGGAATCTTGGCATGCGTCGTACTGTCGTTTCTCAATCAGTTTTTTTGGTATAGAACAGAGCCCCTCACAATTACTGCAATATCTGCTCAGATTGCAGTCCTTCCTCTTGGCCAGTTTATGGCAGCAACAATAACCACGAAAAAGTTCTTTGCAGGGACGAGATGGGAATTCACGCTGAATCCAGGACCCTTTAATATGAAAGAGCATGTTCTCATCACAATCTTCGCTAATGCAGGGGCAGGAAGTGTCTATGCCATTCACATTGTCAGTGCTGTCAAGATTTTTTACAAGAAGAAGCTGGACTTTTTCGTTGCTTTGCTCGTTGTCATGACAACCCAGGTTCGATTTTGACCATTTCTAATTGAATTTTCTTTGGAGGTCGATAGAATTCCTGAAATTGCTTGTCTGCAATATTTCTTGCTGTTTTAAATATGCAGATATTGGGGTTTGGATGGGCGGGGATCTTTAGAAAATATCTAGTGGAGCCTGCTGCTATGTGGTGGCCTGCAAACCTTGTTCAGGTTTCTCTGTTCAGGCATGGATTCTCATTTCAAAATTAGATTAGAATTTTTTGATGAATTTGAGTAATAGCTCAAATATAAACATTTATAAATCGAATTAGTTTGAGCAGATGTTGAATAATTTTAGTCAGTTTCAATTTTTCTTATTGCAGAGCTCTTCATGAGAAGGAGGTGAGACCCAAGGGAGGCCTTACAAGAAACCAGTTTTTCTTAATAGCCCTTACCTGTAGTTTCGCTTATTATGTACTCCCTGGCTATCTGTTTCCCATGGTGACATCCCTGTCATGGATCTGCTGGATCTATCCCAACTCTGTTCTGGCACAACAATTGGGTTCAGGACTATATGGCCTGGGCATCGGCTGCCTAGGGATAGATTGGTCCACCATTTCCTCTTACCTGGGAAGCCCTCTTGCTACTCCCTGGTTTGCAGTAGCCAACGTGGGAGTCGGATTTGTGCTTGTAATGTATGTGATAACGCCATTAGCGTACTGGCTCAACTTGTATGATGCAAAAACATTTCCAATCTTTTCTGAGGACCTGTTCACCTCCGCTGGCCAGGAGTACAACATATCCTTGATCGTTAATTCGGATTTCGAACTCGATCTCACGGCTTATGAGAAGTATGGACCAATACATCTTAGCACATTCTTTGCTGTTACCTATGGCGTTGGGTTCGCTGCTTTAACTGCCACAGTGGTTCATGTCGGCCTGTTTCATGGAAAGTATGTTATCAGTCCCTGAATTTATCAAAATTCCATGCATGTAAAAGACATCAAAGTGAAACTAATGGGTTATGATTTGATGCAGGGAAATTTGGCAACTAAGCCTGTCTGCTTTCAGAGATCGGAAAATAGATGTGCACACCAAACTAATGAGAAAGTACAAGCAAGTGCCAGAATTATGGTTTCAAGTAATTCTAATCCTTAATGTAGCTTTAACGATTTTTACATGCGAGTATTACATTGAGCAGCTTCAATTGCCCTGGTGGGGAGTATTACTCGCTTGTGCTATTGCCATATTCTTCACAGTGCCCATTGGTATCATTACTGCAACTACTAATCAGGTATGTGAAAAGTCTATGCTGCAAATTGGTTTTTCTGTTGCTTTAATAACGTGCACTAAAAACAGCTTATTTTTTATTAGTTGGGCAGGAGTTTGGCTAGATGTTATAAATGGAATATGGCTAGCTGAACATTATAAGCAAAGGTTTTATTAATTAATTGAAACTTGATTTGTTGACATTTTAAGTTTGTGGATTGCTTGAGATAATAAGGCCAGTTCTTTCATAAACAGAACTGTCTCTGATATGACTATATTTTGGGTATTTTTATGTTGATGTTGCATTTTAGGAATATTTTAGAATCAGGCAAGGTCAATTGTTTATCCATATCCATCCAATTCTAAAATATTCCTGGAATCACCGCTCTACCTAAATTAAGGGCTATATTTCTGTCTATTGATTTCCAAATTGTGCCCTTTATCCACGTCCTTTCTGCTTCCTTGAACATTTATAAGAAGATCATGTCCAGTATTTATCTGAATATATTTCCTAAACTGATTATTGGGTTGATTTGGACATGGTAGACGCCAGGTCTGAACGTCATCACAGAGTACATTATAGGTTATATTTATCCGGGCAGACCAGTTGCAAACATTTGCTTCAAGGTGTATGGTTATATCAGCATGACCCAAGCCCTGACATTCTTGCAAGATTTCAAATTGGGTCATTATATGAAAGTCCCTCCTCGTGCAATGTTCCACGCGCAGGTACTAATCACAAGAAATGTTACAATGCCATTGCTTTCTTGATCCCGCTGTAATTTGACAGGTCCATTTGCATTCTGCAACTGATTCATCCATATTATCTTTGTTGCAGATGGTGGGTACAGTGATTGCAGGCTTCGTGTACTTAGGCACGGCTTGGTGGCTCATACATTCCATTGCCAATATCTGTGACACAGCTTTATTGCCCTCTGACAGCCCATGGACTTGTCCAGCGGATCGTGTCTTCTACGACGCTTCTGTTATATGGGGATTAATTGGACCCAGAAGGATTTTCGGAAATCTTGGTGAATATGAAGCGGTCAACTGGTTTTTCTTAGGGGGAGCAATAGCTCCAGCCATAGTATGGTTATTTCACAAGGCATACCCTGACAAAGAATGGATCAGACTGATCAATATGCCCGTTCTCATTGGAGCCACGGGGATGATGCCCCCTGCAACAGCAGTGAATTATACAAGCTGGATAATCATGGGATTCATTTTCAGCTTCGTAATCTACAGATACAAGAAAGACTGGTGGCAGCGTCATAACTATGTGCTTTCAGGAGGACTGGACGCAGGATTGGCATTCATGGCAGTTCTACTGTACTTGTGCTTGGGATTAGAAAATATTACAATTGATTGGTGGGGAGAAAACCTGGACGGATGCTCCTTGGCATCGTGCCCCACTGCTAAAGACATTGTTGTGGAAGGGTGCCCTGTTTTTACGTGATAAATCCATGAGCCATGGCAATCATTGAATTGACTTTGGATATTGCGGTTAGACATGGTAGCAGCATAGTAGTTGTCGTCGTTCTCCATAATTTCTGGTTTTCTTCGGCCCTAATTGAACAGTCAAGGTGTGTAGATCATGTTACTCACTGACGCATTAACTGCATTCTGACCGGGAATAAGTACTTTGCTAATGAGCATTAAATGTGTATATCCTTACTACTAGATTTTGGAAGGTGAGTTATCAAAGGGTAAATATATTTGTTACAGTTACTTTTTCGGCACAGAAAAGATTGATATGATTATGCAATCAAGATTACATGTAAACAATTTTCAATACCAAATTGATTAGAAATGGAAAATTCTCAGTGTTTTCTAATTAAGAATTAGAAATGGAAAATTCTCAATGTTTTGTAATTAAGAATTGATTATAGAATTATTTTTAAACCAATTGTAATTTCGTGTTCCAATTGGACTATATTTCTCTTAAAATTGCTCATTTTTAAATAGTATTAAAAAATAAATTAAAATTCTGTATTTTAATATATTTCTGTATTAAATATTAAATATATTAATATTTTTTTGTCCCATTATAAAAGTTAAAGCAAAAAATTCAAATCCTATTTTATTTTAGGAAACATTATAATTAATGATCAATTTTAACTTTACACTGAAAAAAGTGGTTGTTTTCGAAATCAAGTGTAAATATTCATTTTAATTTCAATTGATTTGGATTTTTATTTTTTTTAATTAAAAAAATTTAATATAAAATTATAATTTGTATTACAAAATGTTTATTTATTAAATATTAGGAAACATTTCAATCTAAAAAAATATTATTATATTTTTTTTAAATTGAAAAAAATATTTGTATTGTATAATTAACTATATGGTTTTCAACAAATATATGAGATGAATCAAATACATCATATATTATAAAGTTGTTTTGTTTTTTTTTTTTAATCTGTGAATCTAAAAGTTTTATTAAACAAAATCATACTAGCCTTATTCTTTCTAGAATTGTTGGCTAGTAGGTAGTTACGGAAACACATAACAAATTCCCAAAAAACTTAGCAAACTAGAACAAAAAAGGCACATAAGACTAGAAGACCTTCAAGATCAGAATGTAACCAGAAACCATTAAGAGTCGGAAGAATTAACTGGAGTAGGATACTCCTGTTCAGAATTTGGTGATGGTAGAGGCTTGCAGTCACAATGTACATGATTCTCCATATGGGTTAGTCTTCCCTCAAATCACTCCAATTTCTCCTATATGCACCATTGTCCCCTTTGCATGTTGGTCAAATGGTCTTGCATATGCCACTAGTTTCTTTGGAAATGATTTATGAAGCCAAGTATCGTGTTCCTATCATCATGTCGATCTCAACTAAGCTACTCCAAAAGTAGAGTGATATGTATGAGCTTACTACCAAAGTTATCTAGAAATGGGATGAGCTCCTCAGTGTTAAATATATGGGTTGGATTAGTGTCAACGACCTCACCTTGGCCTGGGTCTTCCAAATGGGGTCTATCCTGTTTTCCCCTCTCACCAATCCCCCTACTAGCTTTGCCTCATAGACAAGGCATTGGAATTTGAACTACACACCAATAGATCATGAAAGCATATAGACTACAAGTGCACCACAGGTGCTCAACTCACCTAGACTTCTCATCCATGGAGCCAAGCCAAAATATTCTCCCACTCAAATAGGTACCCTCTTTACTAAAGGAAAATTCTTGAGATCTAAGAAATTGGGAGTTCGCAGCCCTTCACCAGAAATACACATAACCCTCCAACAAAAAACCAAACTATACAAAGCGAGCCATCATTAGAGGAAATTTCAGCCTAAAAGTGCCCATGATATTTTCTTGTAATTTCCATATTATAATATGTAAACCAATCAAAATCCTTTAAATTTAAAAAGAGGTACATGTAAATATTTTGGAGGGAAAAGAAGAAAAACTACATTTTTAATCGTATTTTTGGCATATCTCCTTATACATTTACTCCAATTTCAATTGTAGACACTCGTTGGATGCATAATTAAATTCCTCATCATATTTATCAATGTGGGTCTTCTCAAAAATATGCATAATGGGTACTGCTTGAATGTGAAATTTAATTCTTCATCCAACGAGTGTCTACACTTGAAATGTGAGTAAACTTATAAGTAGACGAGCCAAAAATAAATTTAAAAAGTAGTTATCTTCTTTTCCTTCCAAACTTCATAACTCTTATCTTGTTATTTTAACTATTATTTTATTATTTTCCTTAGGGACCACTTTTAGGCTGAAATTTCCTATAATGCAAGGAAGTGGCCTGTCACAACCTACCCAAGTTACGAGCCCATGACCACAATTAGAGTCAACAGACTCCAAGAAACAAAAGCAAACCCATAATTAAAACAAAAATAGATTTTCCACCAGAATATCCAACTTTCAAGTTAATATGACAATGATCAAGCTCTTCTAGACACAGAGTCGTAATAATAGAGATATAGATATCCTTAATCCCCTTAGAGGCTGACCAAATCCCTTCCAAACCATAACCAGAACAAAGTGTTAGTCTAGAGAGGTATTGTGTTTACGCCTCCCTCTCTAGCTAAACCCCTTTGGCCATAAGTAGAGCAGTGAAACCTCAATTACCAAAACCCAACTAAGGATGTCACTACTAGAATTTACATAAAGAGCTCAGGACTCCTGAATACAAAGACTAAGACTAGAACCAATATCCATTATAGGATGATACTGAGTTGGGAGGCCACCATGCCATACCTTACTCCAAGCCTAAGAGCCCAGATTTGAACCCGGTTGGCATTCAAGTGTTTAGGATACCACCAATAGCATTGTAATTTGAGTGACTAGATGTTGTTTTGCAAACTGCGAGCTCCTTGTAACAGGTTCCTAACATTGCTATGACTGAGAAGGCTCACCACCACCTCGATCTCTCCAAGCTCCTGAGCATGGCCACCGAGTAACCAGACCCAAACTACCAAAAAAAACTCCTTCCCCTATCTTCAATCCCCATGTCATTACAAACATCCAAACTCACACACCACCGAGGCCAATACCATTTTCAGGACCGCAAAGCTAGTGTGTCTACCACCATGCGAGATTCACAATCACTTTTCTCTGAACCTCAATAATCATCAAACTGATTAACTTAACACCCATGTGCATTGAAGTTGAAATAACCCACACACAAGGTTGTGTGGTAGAGGTGTTCCACGCCATCCCTCCTTAATAATCAAGGGGGTCAGTGGAGTGATAGACACCCTCCCCAAGACCCATATCTTGTCATCCATTCGCCCCATCGAGGACATCAAGTATTACAGAGTTAATTCATCAAAAAATTCTATTTATTTTCTCCTTTCCAGTAAGAATACATGATTTTGCTAAAGAGAATATATCTTAGCAACAAAGAGACTGGTTTTGTGGGTGAATACCTTACAAAATTGTCCCAACAAAACACAAAATTTACAACAAATAACACTGATTCTGAAATATTTTAGGATAGTTTTTTTGCATGCATGTGTTTCCTATAGGTTTCCATGATGTCACTTAGGCCCCCGAATTTCCTGTTTTTATATTTTCTTGTATCAACTAGTTTAACTAAAAACTTCTTAATATATGTCATTTGCCATTAGGGAATTACAATGGGCCTGATTTGACCATTAATCTTCAATTCACCTATCTTCAATTTACACCTCTTGTTAGCATACTTGTATGTTTCTTTTTTATGTCTCTTAAGACATGGAAATATGTTTTGGATGGGGTATCTTCAACATTTTTTCTGATTCTTTTCATGACATTTTCCATAGATTTCTCCTTTGGGAGGGATTCTTCGACCATACATGCAATATTAAAAGAGGATCTCCCACAACCATCAGTGTGTCCACCTAATGTTTTTTGGCTAACAAAAGTCCATGGTAAAAACCATATATCTCTCCTTTAGTATTTGTCATATGACCAAGGCCCCATGAGT
>APFE030209126.1:52129-77416 GCA_000404065.3 Pinus taeda
ACCGAGATTGAGAGGTGAAGAAATGGAGCGAGCTTAACAATGTGGTGGACTAACCACATGTTAATGATGTCCAACAATTTGGTTGTTTTTTTAGAGTTGTAAATATTTACTTTAGGGGAGTTTCGATTTTTTTTTATTAAGTGGAGATATTTTTTGTTGTTGTAAATATGATTTTAGTTTCCTAGCTTGTAGAGAATATGAAACAATTCATCATTGGTGACTTTTGGTTATCCCATGTGGATTTCTTTAAAGAGAACGAATGTCTGGTGATCAGTCGTAGTATGGTAACAAGAATGTTGTAACTCCAGAAGCTATCGACATAAAGTATCAACCCAGGGTTCGTACAAACTTAACAGGGGTCGACACTGTATTTGCATCAGGCACCTTCCTCTTCCTAATTTGATTCCCTTTGTTGCGAGTGAAAGAATGCAATGAAACAACTTCAAATGAGTGAAGATCTAGGTAAGTCGTTAATCCTAAGTTGCAAAAGGTAAATAACAAGAAGAAAATATATTCTACATTTGCTTGAAAGTAAATGGTAGAAAGAAAATCTATTCTATTTGCAAAAAAGTAAAGCATAATGAAAACTAAGCAAATCTAATCTATCTTGTTGGAAAGGAAATCTATTCTATTTTGCAGAAATGGAAATTCCTAGATTACTCTTACAAGAAGGAAATCACACTTTGCATAAAGTAAATCACAGAAAGAAAATTTAGACTAATTGCATAAATCAGCATTCAAGATGTAAGAAATGCAAGAGCTAAATGGAAACCCAACCAAACCTCAACTCAACCAAAGTGGCCTTAGATAATTCATAGGCTATAAATCTACTTCTACCATGCATTTGGAGTGAATTTGGGCAAGGAAGATCTCAGAAGAAAACTACTATTGGATTAGTACAAGATGTTTGTCTCTCGAGTTAGCTTTCAAACTGCCCAAGAAAATCAAATGAAAATGAGTTGGGGTAATTTTTTTTTGTTAAGTAGGATGTCCTAGGACTGCAATCCAAGTTGAATCACTTGAAAATACCCTTGTTATCATGTGTCAAAAAATTGCAGAAAATTACTACTCTAAAAACCAGAAATTCTAGGACTAGTGAGCTAGCTAACTTACCAAATGCCTACTTGATCAAGTGCAAAGGATATGGGGTAAATTTTGTTATTAATTAGAATTTTTTTAAGACTCAATTGAAGTGGAATCAACTCAAAAGAGCCTCGTTAACATGTGCTAAAAATTAGCATAAAATTACCATTGTTTTGCTACAAGATTGTTGGGAATGACCGTCTATCTACTTTATTAGCTAAGGCAGAGTTCCTAATAAGTATATTAAACCATTTTTTTCATTTTTATGGCATTATAATAATTATAAAGTGCCTATTGGTGGTGAGGAGTGTTGTGGACCAAATCAGAATGCATTTGGAGGCATTTTTCATAGTGTTACAGGACTAGGACAGAGTGCTACAGGATTGTCCTGTTTTGCTACAAGATCAGATCCGAGAGAAATAAGTGGGCTTAGAAGGTGTTATGAAAGAAAGAAATGGTGGGATAAGGTAGGTGAAGGGTGTATGAAGTCCTTGCCAAGCCTAGGGCTCCTCAGGAGCCCATCTTGCACAACAAAAGATGCACGTGGTGACCTCTAACAAATTTGGAAAGTGATCTATGTAAACAATTTTCTTGAAGAGGTTGTTGGGGAAGAAGGAAAGTGTTGGTGATGGAATGACAAGTGTAAATTATAATTCTTATCCCTATAAACCCATGCCCCGACCTGCACACGATATATATTGTTCTTTTGATGCTTGAAAAGACTTTTAAACAAATAATTTAATGGTGGAAAACATAGATGAAAAAGGAAACTAATTCAAGTTCCAACTATTGCACACAAGAAATTAACTATGCCTTTGGATTTCCAACAAAATATCTATAGCAAGGGTTCCCACAATAGAGGTCATCGATAGACTTGCACATGCAACTTTCTCATAAACAAATTCTACTAGAAAGCAAAGGAAATACTTTAGCTAGATACAAGAAAGAGATGCATGAATAAAATACATAAAGGAGAGAGAATATAACCTATGGGTTGGGCCCTAACCCAAGAGAAATCAACCTTTAAATATGGTTCATACTGAAAATAAGATAGCTTTCATTCAATGCCAAAATACTACATAAAAAAATACAAGGGAAAGAAGCCTGGTACTCCTCAAAATCTATTCTCCACTAATTCAATCTCTCTATTGGGATGTTAGGCCCCTTTATTTATACAAAAATACTTGAGGCGAAACCTCCTTGAAGAGGAATATTATTTCCATCCAATTCCCTAAAACTGTGGATCTAGTTCCCTGATTGAATTTAAATTCCAAGGAGGATAGATCCTCTGTAAGCCATCCAAGCTCAAAATCCTCTTTTGGTGGGAAACGCATTCTTAAATTTTCTCAATCAATGGAGCTCCAAAATTTTCTCAATAACTTCATAATATTCCATTCATTTATTGGTCGGGAACAAGTCCCTAGATTCTCTCATTCTACAGATCTTTTAGAGTTCACTCAATATTCTCTCAATATTCTACAAAAAAAAATATTATTAGGCACATAATAAGCAAGGGGAAATCAAATTCCTAAGTACCCATTAATACTATGAATTAACTCTATAATGTGCTAGTAAAGGGCTTAAATAAATGTTTTAAGTGTCTAGGAAAGACCAAATAGGCCTTATAAAATATACAATTCTGGGGCCCATCCTAGAGAAAACAAGATAGAGAGGAAGGAGAATAAAGGGCTCATGATTCTCTGTGCAATTGCAATATTGTTGTTGCATTCTAATATATTTTCCTTTTTGTGAAAATGAAGAGATCTTTGTTCCTGTGCAAATGGCATAGTTGTATAGCAATGGGACTATAATTGATACAATTTGATTTGAAACGAAATCTAGAGGGTGAATCAAATTGTTGTATGTTATGAACTATGATTAATAGTAACTTCATTCTTATGTGTTGTTTAGCCTTGGAAATTGATACTTATTCCATCTACTTATGTTAATGATCCATGCATGAATCTTTAAATCGTTTTGCTTGTTCATATTTTGTGTATGCTTGTCGAAATAGTCGCCCAACCTGCACCACAACATTCAAGAGGAGGGATGCGTGGGAATCTGAGTAAGTTTGAGCATTGAACAGAGCCTCTAGTTTGAACGTTGTCACGCATTTTTGTTGGAAGTGTGAGCATAACCCTTTGTAATGGAGATGAGGGAGATCATTTCCTGAGTGTGGGAGACATGTTAAGATAGTGAGAGATCATCTTGGTAGAAAATTGAGTTGCTTCACCTTCCCAATAGTCGAAAACAGAGTTTCTGGAAGCATTAAGAAAATATTTCATAACGCCTACAACCAATTTACTTTGGTTTGCATTTGAGTTAGTTTCACCTTTTAGTCTACCCAGTACCATCAATTTTTGGTATTAGAGAGGGTTTGTTTAGAGCCACTTCTGTGGTGGAGTTATGTTTGAAATTGGTAGTGTTGTCTACGACAAAGGGAGATGGAAACACGAGCAAGAAGTGCACGAGGTCATGGAGGGAGACTTGTAGCTAATGCAGAACTCCAAGAAGAGATACAAAGGTTGAAAGCTCATTTAGGGGCATGGAGACCAATAGGTAGCGACACCTTGAGGTTGGAGATGATAACAGATCAGAGGAAGAAGCTACAATAAAAATATAAACACATGTTGATGAAGCTACCGAAGTTAAACAATTGAGGTCATTGTTAGGATCAAATTCAAGATCAAAACCTAAGTTATCTACCTATGATGGCAGTTTGGTAGCATTGAATGTTATGGATTGGATTAGTGAACTAGATAACTATTTCAAGTATGAAGAGATTGAGGAAGATAAGTAGGTAAAATTTGATGTGACTAGGTTGAAAGGACATGTTGCATTGTGGTGGGACAATATGCAAGCTGAAAGAAGAAACTAGGGAAACGATTGAAAAAATTTGGGACATGATGATAACAAAGATGAAGGGGAAGTTTCTGCCAAAATAATATCATCTATCCCTCTACAAATGGGTGTATAACCTCAAGAAAAGGTTTCTGATAGTAAGAGAGTATACTGAGGAGTTTTACAACATGAATTTGAGGGTAGGTTATGTAGAAGACACCCCATAGAAGATAACAAGGTATATCAATGGATTCAAGATGGAGATTCAAGATGAAATCAACATGCTTCCTCCCAAGACGATGGAAGAAGCATACCAGTTTTCCTTGAAGGAAGAAAAGAAAATAACGAGGAAGAAAATTTCAAGAAGAGATCATGGTTTTTCTAGAGGAAAAGGAAAAACAACTGGAAGAGGGAAGTCTTCAGCTCAAAATAATGATGCCAATGACTCAAAAAAACAAGGACAATAAGAGAAAGAAGGTGACTCTATAGGAGGAAGACCTTGCCAAAGAGGTAGAGGTAAAGGAAGAGGCACAAAGACTATCTATCGGTGTTATAAATGTGGGCAATTGAGTCATGGATCTTTTGAGTGTATTAAGAATGAAAAGGGAGGATAAAGAGATGCATGTGTAACTCAACTAGAAGTAGAAGAAGCATAGGAACCTATGACAAAAAATGCACCAGAGATAGGAGAATATTTAATGATGAATAAGGTCATGTTGAAACCAACCAAGGAGATTGTTGAACTAACTGATAGGTAAAATCATTGTTTAGGACTATTTGTAATGTCGGAGGAAAATGCTACAAAATGGTGATTATCATTGGAAGCACTAATAATATGGTTTCCACAAAAATGGTCGAAAAACTTGGATTGAAAACATTGAAGCATCCAACACTATATAAAGTGTCATGGTTGTAGAAAGGTCACCAATTGTTGGTGAGTGAGGAGAGCGAAGTGGAGTTCTAGATAGGTCAATATAAGGATAAGGTAGTTTGTGACATCATGCCAATGGATGTCTGCCACCTTATTTTGGGACGACCTTGGAAATTTGATAGGAAAGTAGTACATGATGGAGAGAAAAACACCTATAAGTTTGAAAAGGATGGTATCAATCACACTCTTGTACCATTGAAGGATGAAAATACAATTTTTTTTTGTAGGCTTAGGCAGAGCCTCCTTTTCTATTTATATAAAAGCAAATTGAAACCACATACAATTAATAGGTAGCCTCAACTTGCCCATTGAGAAACCAAGTCTGTTGGCCACCTATGCATATTGTAAGCCATCTAAAAGCAATAAGTTATCAGTCTTTCTACCCATGCGATATATACATAACTATTTAAAAACCAGTCTATAGTCTTAGATCCCATAAACATGCATGTAAAATAAAGCTAGCCGCTAAAAAGCAAAAACCTGAGGTCATTGTGCTCAACTACTCTTTGAGGTCTTCCGATTCTGACTCAACTGTCGCTGGATCTTCAGCTTAATCTTCAGGTGCTAGTGCCATTTCAATAATACATGGAATGTGTCATTGTATACGGTCCAATCTTATGTCCTACTTGCAGAGCTGGAACTGGATAGTTTGCAGGTCCTTTTTATAGTTTGGCATGTCTCTGATGATCAGAGACATCCCCATGGACACTTATTCCATTGCTTTTCCTACCAGTCTTTTCATGAGCTAGTACAGATGGAAGGTCTGTTTGAATTGGGATAGACTCCCTCTGGTGTTCCTAGGATATGGAATGTGGTCTTTCCATTCCTCCATTTCATCCTCAGAGTCCTCTTCCATAATTCTTCTCTCCCTTTCTTCTATAATTTTTCGGATCCCTGCATCCGTTCCTTCCTTATATGCCTTTTCTGCCTCCCTGACAGTCTCGTCCAAGGGTTTTCTTCCTCTCCTATGTTCTAAGGTTCCCATGTCCTTTGAATGAGGACTAGATTTTCCTCATCCTCTGTGACCTCTTCCTCTAGCTGGATGTGCCATGTTGTCGGTGTCTGCTACGTGTTCACAGTGATCACAATTCAATGTCAGAATAGAACAACCATTACCCATCCAAATGCCAACTGCCACATGGGGTTTCTATTCTCCGTCACTGCCTCCCCTCTACCTACACTCTGTTGCTCCCAAGCATTCATTTGAACTAGTGGTGGTCTTCACCTTCTCCCTGCTCACCCCGACCTGCCTCTCGATCGGACCCATAGTCCTTGTCTCTTCTCCACTGTCCCTTCCTCCCGCATTGAGGTCCCTTAGGCTAACCCATTCTCTGTGTGACCCTAGTATAGAGAACGAAGGGAGCTTCACGCTGGGACTCTCCTCCCTCCCCCTACCCTACTTACCAACACCACTCCCTCCCTTCGCAGCACTACCTCCTCTGCATGTCACCCTTTCCTTGCTTAGCTTCCTGCCCAGCTTCCCCTCCCAGGCTAGCTCTTCTTTGCTGCCATAACTCCCCCTATCTACCCAGAAATTTGGCATGAAGAACTTCTCTGGACCCTCAGTCCTCCATTCCACCCAGATAAAATCCTCTCTAGCCTCGCTAGCCTTAGCCCTAAGCAAAATGCGCCAATCCCTATTAGCTTCTATGCCCTCAAGCCTAGCCAACCTCGATGCAAAGTACCGAGCCACTCTTTCTCACTACTTTTTCTCTTTCTTCGCAGCATAACCTCTCCTCGTGGTATTTCCTTCCCAACCTAGCACAAATTCCTTCCCCCACCCGACATACTGGACTTTCCTTCGTGAATTACAGAAAGAAAACAGTTATCGTACAGTGGTTTCTATTTCTGCTTGTTGAATGCGAGTATGGATGGTCCTCCACTCTCATTGAAACAATTAAGAAGGATAGACAACCATTTTGTTGGACAACAACAACAATGGAGAAAGGTTTCCAACTCTCAAATAAAAAGATCACTGAGAAATTGATATTGAAGCTACCTGACTTCAATCAACTTTTCTAAGTTAGATGTGTTGTGACTGCTACAAGCATTGGAGCAATATTGAGTCAAGAAGGTAGACCTATTGCATATTTCAACGAGAATTTGAATGATTCAAATGTAGGTTTTAACCCTGTACAGAAATTACCTACATGCGAATTCTAAAAAACAGAAAATGAACAATGGCGAGAGCATAAAACATGAAACATATATACATAGATATTTTCCGATCCCAAAACTGGGACTACTAGATTGATTTTTCATTATATTCCTTTCAATGTTAAAATGCATATATATACATGCTAAAGCATTCATAAAACTCAATCCATTAACCCTGGATTACAACATAACTGTAGTTCCCTTTGACTGGATCTACAAATACCATGGCCAGAAAACCATCATGTCCAAAACCATGCGCGAAGTCCATGCACAAATCCATAGGAAGGTCTACCCACCTAATATAGGGTCCAAAAAAAAAACCCCGAGACACTTCCCCAAACCCCATGTAGGGGGGCTACCACCCCCCCTGTGTGGGGTAGTCATGGAAAGAATATAACACACACCCAACATCAAAGAAAATTACTCCTCTCATGAAAAGGAATTCTATGCAGTGGTTCAAGCCTTGAATTATTGGAGGCATTATCTAATGCCAAGGGAGTTTGTTTTGTACTTCGAAAATTCTATATTACAGTATATAATGCAACAAAACATGTTGAACCATAAACATGCCAAGTGGGTGGAATTCCTAGAAAGTTTTACCTTTGTTATGAAACATGTAAGTGGACAAGAGAATAAGGTAGTCGATGCTTTGAGCAAGAGGAGTTTTATCATGCAGGAGTTCCATGTACAGATTTTGGGCTTTAATTATTTGAAGCAATTGTATGAGGATGATGTTGATTTCTAAAAGGCCTTTGAAGCATGCAGGAACCCCGTGAGTAGAGATAGCAACCCATGGAGGGACTTTATGTTAGAAGATGGTTTGTTGTTCAAGAAGAATCAATTATGTATCCCTCATTGTTCAATGAGAGAGAATATGATGCAAGAAAATCACGACGGAGGATTGGCAGGGAATTTTGGTGTGGACAAGACACTTGACCAGCTAGAACACTTCTATTTATGTCCAAATATGAGAGTTGATGTGCATAAATATGTAGGCAAATGTAGAGTATGTCAACATGAAAAGGGAATAATTCAAAATGCTCGATTGTATACTCCTTTTCTCTTTCCTATCAGTCTATGGGACTCGGTGATTATGGATTTTGGTTTGGATTTACCAAGAACACAATGAGGTAAGGACTCCATACTTGTAGTTATGGAATGAAGATGGCTCACTTTATCCCATGTTTCCAGACTAATGATGCTACACATGTGACCCATTTATTTTTCAATGATATTTTCTGATTTCACGGCTTATCAAATAGTATAATCTCTGACAGGGACACTCGGTTCAGAAGAAATTTTTGGAGGACTTTGTGGAAGAAGCGTAGAAAAAATTGAACTTCAGCTCAGCCTATCATCCCCAATTTGATGGGAAAACTAAAGTTGTGAACAAGAGTGTTAGGAACATATTGAGGAGCCATGTGGGAGAGCATCCCAAGTAGTGGGATCATTTGTTAGCTCAACCTGGGTTTTCATACAATGATTCACCAAATACGAGCACCAGGAAGATTATTTTTCACACCTTGTATGGAATGGATCCTAGAGGAGTTTGTGAGATGAGAGATTTGGGAAACTTGAACAGAGGAGTGTTGATGGGGAGGATTTTGTAGTAGCAATGAGTGACCTACATGAGGAGATCAAACAAAAGATACAAGACAACAACTATAAGTATAAACAAAGAGAATATTTAGGAAGAGGAGAGGTAAACTTTGAGGCAGAGGACATGGTCTTAGCACACCCAAGGAAAGAGAGATTCCGGAGAAGGGAATATAACAAACTCAAATTGAAGCAACTGGGACCCTACAAAATACTCAAAATTTGTTATGCAAATGCTTACAAATTGGAATTACTTATGGTCATAGGTATCTCACCTATCTTTAATGTGGCTGATTTGTACCTGTATCGAACGGGTCATGAAGGTCCCCTACAGGAAATGAGAGTGGTGGAGAATTTAGTGAACAAATCTAGATGACGCAGTTACCTATGGCAGAGGGTCCAAAAGCTGAAAGAATCTTGGATACCGAATTTGAAATCCAGACCAAGAGAAAAGAGTATCTAGAATTTTCGGTGAAGTGGAAGAACCATCCGATGGAGGATTCCACATGGATGGGTGTTACATCTCTACAGAAGGCAGGTTTCTCTATAGAGGACCCTATGAGTAGGAGCTCAAAAAAAAAAAAAAAATCTTCCTGGGGAGTTTGATGCAGGAGATTTACACTGAGCTTGAGAGTTGAAGAATTGGAGTAAGCTTAACAATGTGGTGGACTGGCCACATGTTAATGATGGCCAAAGATTTGGTTGTTTTGTTAGAGTTGTAAACATTTACTTTAGGGGAGTTAATTTTTTTTTTAATAAGTGGAGGTATTTTTCTGTTGTAAATATGATTTTGGTTTCCTAACTTTTATAGAATATGAAACAATTCATCATTAGTGCCTCATGGTTGTACCATGTGGATTTATTTAAAGAGAACAAAGTCCTGGAGAAAATTAGAAAGAGGGGAAGGAAAATAAATGACTTGTGATTCTATGTGCAATTTCAGCCTTGTTGTTGCATTATGATATATTTTCCTTTTTGTGAAAACAGAGAGATCTTCATTCCTATGTGAATAGTGTAGTTGTATAACAATGGGAATGTAAGTGATACAATTCGATTTGAAACGAAATCCAGAGGTTGAATTAAATTATTATATGCTATGAACTTTGATTAATAGTAACTTCATTCTTGTGTGCTATCTATCCTTGGAATTTGGTACGTATTCCATCTACTTATGTTAATGATTTGTATGTGAAGTTTTAAATCATTTTTCTTCATATTTCATGTTTTCCTGTCAAAATAGTCACCCAACCTACAGATGAATGTGCCATGACATTGAGGAGGAGGGATGCGTTGGAATCTAAGTAACTTTTAGCATTGAACCAGAGTCTTTGGTCTAAACATTGTCACACATTTTTGTTGGGAGCAAGAACATAACCCT
The DNA here is from genome assembly GCA_000404065.3 of Pinus taeda. Classification (NCBI taxonomy): domain Eukaryota; kingdom Viridiplantae; phylum Streptophyta; class Pinopsida; order Pinales; family Pinaceae; genus Pinus; species Pinus taeda. Next base: position 62,116 of record APFE030209126.1, read on the forward strand.
TGGTAAGGAAGATGAGGGAGATCACTCCCTAAGCATGGGAGATGCGTTAAGACAGTGAGAGATCATTTTGGTAGAAAATTGAGTTGCTTCACCTTCCCAAAAGTCGAAAACAACGTTTTTGGAAGCACTACAAAAATATTTTGCAGCGCCTATAGCCAGTGTACTTTGGGCTACTTTTGATCTAGTTTCGACTTTTAGTTTGTCCAGTGCCATCAGTATTACCCTTCATCATCAGATGGAAACACTACTTAGTGTGATCATTTGGGATAAACATGTAAACAACTACAATCTCTTTGTTGGATAGGAGGACATCAAGAGAATTTTGATGGTCATTAGATATGACTTTAATGACATAGTGGTCAGATTAAATCAAGTGGAATGGTTCGTGGTTTCCGACTTAGGGATATAATCAACTGATTATCAGGATGAGGACATAGTTATCAATGTTCCACCTATGAATAATTTTCCACCTCCAAATACTAAAAATGAAAACTCTCCCCCTCACTCTCTAGTCATGATTTTGGACTAATATATCCATTATGCCTACTTCTTAGTACATTATGGTTACTATATATTTCCAATTGTTGGTAGCTACTTATTTCTTTTGGTACTCTTTATAATTTTTTTTATAAGATATGTTAATGGCTTTAGGATATTTTTTTAATATGGTAGTTATAGTTTGTTTGTTGCCAAGTGTAAATACAAGGTTTTCACATATTCCTTGGCTCAAGGGTTATCCAAACAAGTCTTGTGAATAGTTTATGTGTTAGTCATTGTGGAAGCGGCCCATGACCTTGCAGTATAGGCATAAAATTTTACCCATGTAATCTTTTTTGGTATTAATGGAAATCAATGGATGAAATTTACACAAAAAAAGTGTTTTATTAGATGTTTGTCATTGTCAATTGTATATAGGTATTTAAGGTTTTAATACTCGTAGTGTTTTGGAAAATAATAAGAACAAATTTGAGTTGGATGTAGTAATGTCATATGGATGTTTAATTTTTTTAAATAATGTTATAGTAAATAATTTTTTTTGTAAGCTTGACACGACTACATCTTCAATATGTCCAATATATCACCCCAATTGGGCAGGGAATTGAGCTAGTGACTTCACATCAAGGAGTGCCTTAACAAAGCACCTGATCATCATCTATCCAAGACCCGTGAACAATATTACAGTAAATAATAAAAATAATGAATTTTTTTATATTTTAGTAATTAAATAGAAAGGAATAAATTTTAATTTTATATAATATATAAATAATTAATAAAAATAAAAATATTTTTATATTTTTTAAAATTAAATTGAAGAATTTTGTTTTTTTTTTTTTAAATATATATATTTTCTTTTATATAAATAATAGTTTAAAAACAATTGTATTCTAATTAATAAAAGTAATTCATTGAAAGATATATTCTATTTATTTAATCTTGCAATGGAAAATTGTAAAAATAATATTGTAAAAATAATTATATGTAATTGAAAAAAAATAGGTATACTCCTCTAATAAAAATATTTTAAATAAAACATGGAATCTTCATTTTTTTATATTATTAAAATACTAATTGTTTTTTTAATAAATATTTTTTCCTTAAGAATCACCTACTAATTGAGTTTGATGTTAGACCATAATCTATGTTATTAGTCCTTCTCAAAGTAGGACAATAGCAATCTATTTGTTTTTTAATTGTTATTAGTTTCCCTTTAACTTATACAATGTTTAATGTTTCACACACACACACACACACACACAAGTGCTAAGTGTGTATTTAAAATGAAAAGTTTCAAGTGTATTTTATACTCAAGATACCCAAGAGACATCTCTATTTGTAAATTAGATCACGTCTCTTTATAAATCAAATTCTAGTAAATCTACACATTTACATTTTTACTCATATTTGTCAAAGTGTTGAAGAACACATAAATAATGGTCGTAGTAACTCCTAGTAAGTATATTTATTTACATATTGTTACTTATCCCATATTTTATGCAAATACTTGCTTAAGTTATGGTGGGTAGTAACTTATCTTAATTTTAGGTGTATTTGTTGATTCCTTTCTTCTAATTCAACATTTAATTTTTCTTTTGTGTTCTTACATAGTATTATAAATACATCAAGGATTATGAATATTGGCCATAGCTACATTCTTCAACACTCTTTCTTAGCTAGAGAGTTATTCATAATGACTATCCAAATGTTTTATGTATGCATGATCTCTCTAAGGAAAGGTACAAATCATCGATAGAATCATCATCTAGGTAAACACCCTTAACCTACATCAACATCATCAACAGGTACCACAACTCAAGTTAGTACTCCTAAACGATGGTACTCACTGAACTAGCCACCATGATCTAGTGGTCACCTTACCTCATGGTATTCTAACTAGTTTAGGGTTGTCATTACTCATGGTCAAACCGTAGGGAAACCCATGTCCCAAATCCAAAGGCATCTCTCTAGGAGATGATGTGGAAGAGAAACCCACTCCAAGAGTGTTTGGGCCTGAGAGACCATGGCTTTCAATAATGTTTGTCCCCTATGTTATCTCATTAATAATGTGGGTCATGCTCCTACTTTCAACAATAGTCTGAGCCATACCTCTATTTTCCATCCATTAATAGTTCAGGCCATGATCCTATTGTCACCCATAGTCCAAGCCATACCCCTCTTGAGAAGGCACCCAATCCATTCAGTGGTTGGGCCTAAGGGACCATTTTCTCTAGAATTTTCATCCCTCATGCTCTCTCACCAAGGCACACACTCTATTGAGTGTTTGGGCCTCAAGGAAAATTCTCTCTAGAATGTTTGTCCCTCACCAAAAATCCAGGCCATACTCCTATTGTCACTAATAGTCCAATCCATGCCCTTGTTGTCCACCCATTAATAGTTCGTGCCATGCTCCTATTGTCGCCAATAGTTTGATCCATGCCCTTGTTGATGTCACATCAATTCTCCCTCTCACTGATAGATAAGTTCTCCATTAGTACAAGTCTATCTCTAAAGTATACAAACTTTTCCCCTAGACAGAGGCTTTGTGAGAATGTCAGATGTTTGCTTATTGGTGGAGATATACTAGGGCCTCACCACTCCATTCTTTACCATATCACGAATGTAGTGGTACTTTATCTCAATATGCTTTGTCTTATCATGAAAAATTGGATTATATGTCACTTTCACACAACTTTGACTATCACAAAACAACGTAATTGGTTCCATCATCTAGTCAAATAATCTATAGATTATCTTTCGAAGCCATGCTTCCTCACAATATGCCAAACAAGTTGCAATATATTTTTATTTCACAGTACTAAGTGTAACAGAGGTATTCTTCCTACTCATCCAGGATATCTTAGCAAAACCCAAAATGAAACATACACCAGATGTACTCTTCCTATCATCAACACTCCCTGCCCTGTCAAAGTCCATATAAACCTGCAGTTGTATCTTACTATTCGAATCATATCTCAAACAGTAGTCAATAGTACCACAAAAATATATCAATATATGCTTTTTTGCAATCCAATTCTCATGTCTCAATCACATCTAGAACTGGCTCAAGGTGTTTACCAAAAATTAAATATATGGCCTAATATTTACCAAATACATCAAATTATGATTTAATAAACTTCTGATACATGGACAGATCCACTAGGTCAAACTCAGAATCTCTTAATTTTCTTAGAATCATCACCATAGGTGTTGCCATAGACTTGCACTTCATCATGCCAACTGAAGGATACTGATGACATATTTTCCTTGTCTAAGAAGGATTTAACTAGGGTTATCCCAGACTTCCAGCCCCAAATAGTAATGCATCAAGCTAAGATCCTTCATGTCAAATTCAAAGGCCAACTCCCTTTAAACTGACACATATTCTACTATGATCATTTTGAGCTCCCTCTGAAGCTAACATAAGTTTTTCTATCTGTCCCTTCTTTGGTACAACATATCATAGTTACTCCACATGAGTCCTTAAGGTCCTTATTAAATTATGAGACTTCTTCAAAGTCTTGAAAATTGGAGCAAAAACATGATCTCACTCTTACTCAAAGATCTTCTATTCTCTCATCTTTAGTCATAGATATGCATATTTCAAATTGAATTATCTTCCTACTCCCTTTTAAGCTCAAATATTCAAATATTGATTCTAGGATAGATCCTTTTGTCACAATATTTTCTTTGTTCATCCACTTCTTCTCTCTCAGTTTCTAGAGCCATTGGTAACCTTCAATATGTACCTATAATCCTCACTGGTAGGCCATGGAAGAACAAATTTTGAGAAGAATGTTAGTTGCCTCTTGATCTTATCCTTCTTGCATCAACTTCATCCAGAATGTCATCATGATGTCATATATTCCTTGCATTAACTAAGATTTCTATTCTTCAACTAAAAACAAGCAATTCAATATTTTTATACTTTCTAGGGTTTAAAAACCATAGATTTTCAATTTCATAATCAAATGTCATAATCCTAGAGTTGACGCGCCCTTCACATATCCAACATTTTTAATAATCAATCAAGAGAGCCCAATGATGATTTGTTTTCTCTAATCATTGTAGCAATAGTAGTTGTTCATAAGAGCATGGCCTTGATTTCAATGTACAAATAACAACTTCATCATTCTTAAACAATAGATGGAAGATATTTTTCCTTGCATAAATACTTTCTATATAATAAAACCTTCAATTCCTTTAGTCATTTGACCTATCATAGTGTAAGGTTTTCAAATGGCTTTATCAAGAAATCCTTAGAACTTCTAAGCTTGAAGAGGGGCCCTGCCTTTCCTTCTGAACTCAATATATTTGAGCCAACTAAGTGACCTTAAAATAATTATATTTATATTTTGTAGGGCTAATTTCCAGGCATTTTGAATTAAACAACTTGATATTTTGGGTTCAGGTAATCTTATGATAATTCCTCCCTATGTTTCCAAATATATCATCATGATTCTTAAGACACTGTTCAACATCTTTCTCACTATAAGACAACTTTCTTCAAAGGTATAATTCAAATATATTTTCAGAAAGTATTTGCAACATAGTATTTTATTGATGGCCAAAAATAACTGCGTCAACATTTCAAAATCCACCTGGTTAGAGCCCCAAATCAGACTCTTTCTCGTTTGGGATGGTGGTTCTGATTGGTATTTTGGGTCCAGTTACCTGTAAAAATGAATTATGGATGAAGATGGAAAGGGTGGTAATGATAAATGATAAAATAATTGATAGACTAATATAAAAACTAATATGAACTTATATCAATATAATATATTTTACTTACTGAGGTATATTGAATCATATGCGTTAAAAAGGATAACGCTATTTTAGGAAAATAAATATTTTGACAAACCAACATTCTTAATACCGATTAAAGAATTAATTTTATTAAATAGTTAATCAAATTAATGTTAAGCTCATCACAAGTGAAAAATATTTTTGTTGTTCACTGTATTTTAATGAATTGATTCCCAAATACCAATAGTGATTATGTTTGAATCAATTAGAACATATACATGAACAAAATTTAAACAATAAAATCAATTCCTTTAAAAGTAGATAACAGATAGAGATAATAGAAGTACATGATATGTTGACAATTTGTTCATATTTGAATTGAAAGTGGTTAAGATAATATTAGAGCAAAACTTGAGTACAAAAGTGCAACTAAAGTTTTTTTTTTCTTCAAAATTCCATAACCCATTGCAATGAGTTCAAGAGGGAGATTTATAGTTTTCTTTACAATAAAGGAGTGAAACTAATCCCCCTAAAAAAAGTAACTAAAATAGAACAAAGATATCATAAAAGGTAAATGGTTACAACAACCATAAACTAGTTGAAGTCAAACCAATAGTTTGCTGCCATAGTGTAACAACCCTGGTGAAAATTTCATGTAATAAAAGTTAATAAAGGCAAAATAAGACAATAATTAAGGGACACTTATTCCAAGATGGATGTTGGGAAAAGATATCCAAGTGGGCATCACTAGATGTGTCTTTTGGCTAAGGAAATTGGCAAATGCATTAAAAGGAAAAAAGGCATTTTTTGCACATTTATTTATGAAAATAAAGGAAATTAGGAGAAAAGTAAGGTCAAAGGTCATAGGTTGCAAGTGAGGAGGAAAATGAAGGAAAATAATGGAAAATGAAGAAAATAGAGGCCTCATTAATAAAAAGGCTTCTGAGGATCATTTGATAACCTTTTGTCAGTTCAAGTTTTGAGTTCTCTCATTATTCTCTCTCTCTCTCTCACTCTTGGCCACTTAGGGTTTTCTTGGAGCACTCTAGGTTTGGATCAAGGAAGGAAAATCAAGCAAATGGAAAGGAAGGAAAGCAAGGATCAAGGAAAGGAAAGGAGGATGAAGTAGCTTCAGTAGGAATACTTACAGGTAACCTTTTTCATGTGTGATTTCCTAGCTGGTATGGACATGCGTGACTTTGCATGTTGATGTATGCTTCTCTTACTATTGGTGGCATGGTTTTGTCGGGTTATGACAATGGTTTTCACCCTAGACTTTCCTTTTTATGGATGCCATGGTGTTGGGATGTTTATTTAGTTTTTTGAGATTTTGTTTTTTGGATGGATTTCGAAATACAGGGCAGAGGTGGTCTCAAGTTTCTTTCCCAAAGGCCTAGGAATTCGTTGACCAGTTTTGGCATGATACATAGTAAATCCTAAGGGAGGAGTCTCGATTTAGGGCCCAGTGATCCAAGTTTGGATTGTGGTAAATCCTGAGAGATTGGTCTCGGTTTAGGGCCTAGTGATATGGGATTGGATTATAGTAAATCCCGAGAGAGAAGGAGATGAAAAATTCCTGAAGGATATTGATGGATTCTGAATGGCATTCCAAGTTCGATTTGGTTGTGATCAGAGCACTAGTTTTAGTGTGATCATGTTTTGGTGAGGGTGGAGATGGTTTAACCTATAGATTCCCTTGGTTGTTCTATGAGATCCCACATTCATGCTTGGAATATGGCACGAGGGTGACTAATTGAAAGAGATATTTGGTTTAGCCATGTCTATGATCAGGTGGTATGTGGAAGTTCCAAACCTGGTCAAATTTGCCTATGATTAATAAAATCTAAGTTCTCTTAGTTTTTCACTAGTTTATATGTGGATTTAACATTTAACATATCTCTAATATTTCTATGGCTTTATGTTGGTTATAAGAATGGCTAAATGGTTGGTTCATTTCATGGTTATTTCATGTATTTACTTGAAATCGTTAAATGGATGGATGAAAGACCTAATTGATGATATAACAGTTCAATGAAGAAGAAGACGATCCTTCTGGTTACATTTCATGAGTTCTTTCAGTCATTTATGCTATGTCTTGTATCCTAGACCTATAGATTACATTGATGTCAAGTGTTTGACAGAATGTCAGTCCCGGTTGGGGATGCTCAGGCCTAGTCCTGAGGTTGATTTTTGTTTTTTCTTTATTGTCATCGTGTCTTTGATAAATTATGAAGGTTATCAGAAGTTTTGGGAAGAAGTTGGGGTTCTGGGCTAGAAAATTGGCTCAAATATCATGGATGCTAGCACAGGTTTGTTGGAAAAAGTTCAGGGATGTTGGCACACAGGCCTGTGAGAGCGACTTTGGCTTCTGGTCATTGTCGTGCCTATAGCATGAGAGCAACCAATGGTTAAAAGGATTAAATCATCAGCGGGACTTAGGTACAGGATGTCTGAGTGGCTGACATGTCTCCTGAGGGTGTTGTTATTGATGTGGATGGATTTTTCTGATATGTTCTAATGGTTCCATTTCCTTAAGGTCACTAAGGAAGTTGAATCCCTTATAGTAACCTCCCTCATCGCATGTTTACCCTGACTGATCGGTTGCTTGGGAGGTCCTGGGAGGAGGGGGTGTTATAGGGTGGTATCATAGCATGGTTATGCTCTCCGTGGGTGAAGGTTCTTGGTCATGCATGCATGTTTGTTTTATGTGTGTACACTTGCATTTCATTTTCTTGTTGCATTGCATCATGTTGATCATGATTGTAGGAAGGTTGTCATGAGGAGCTTGATGTGATTTTGTGTGATGCATCGTCAGAAGTATATGGTTGGTTGCATATGGTTATATGTCGCTTGACTATGTCCTTATATGTCAGGTGCATTCTTGAATGTTTTGATTACATGTATCAGTCTTGTAGGTTGATTACAAGAATTGATCACTTATGCTTGACTACATGTGTTCATATGTATGTGTAGTTGATTAGGCATTTCTTATGCATGTGGAAATGTGTGTAATGGATTAATGGTTATTTTCATGCATGAGATCATAGAATGTATTGTTGATATGGCCTTGCATTGATGATGGGACCCTAAATAAAATGATGTTTATCCATTGATACACTTATTTGATATATGTGTATATGTTGTTATGATATGTTATAAATGTATCACGTTGATTTGATGATCTTGCAGACAAGATATCATCCCTGAATTATGCTAAGGTATGTTGGTTTATTGTGATTTGGTTTAGCTAACATAGTATGCCTTTTAGGGAAGTGATTAGATGGCTAGCAAGATGGTACACTACAGAGAATCTCCCTATGCATCATATGGGCAGCATGGTGTGGGGCATTCTTCTGACTTGGAAAACACATTGAGAAGCCTGAAGGAAGAAATAAGGAGTTGCAAAGAATACAATGACCAAATCATGTAGGCATAATAGAAACAACTAGAGGTGAATGTGATACTACTTCAGAGTTTGTCAGAATTGTAATGAGAGGTGCCACTTCAGATCATCCATGGAAATGAGGACATAACTAATGGGGCATATGGCAGTAGGTCTCTTAGTAGACACAGGTCATATATATATAACACGATTAGAGATGGCAAGTTGTTGGACACTTCGCATAGGAGAGGTGATCGACACAAGTACTATTCTAGTTCTGGTTCTAATAGGCATCATGATCATCATCATTATCATCCTTACAGGAGGAGTGATAGGGGATACATTCTGGATGAGTTTAAGAAGGAAAATCCATATACCTTTGATGGAGAGATGAATAAATTACAGGATGCAAAAGCATGGTTTCTTGGTACGAAGAAATTGTTCCGATTGCATTATTATTAAAAAAGCATGAAAACAAAGAAAGACACTTTCAATCTCAAAGGTAAAGAAGATATTTGGTGGGAATATGTGAAGAATGTCAAAGGTATACATGAGGAGGATTTGACTTGGCATGCATTTCAGAGGCTCTTCAAGAATAATTACTTTTGAGACAAGTACTATGATGACAGAGCTAAGGAACTTTATGAGTTGCGGATGGATTCTATGACAGATGATGAGTTTACTAGTAGGTTTTTGGAGCTGTTGAGGTATGTGCCTTACCTCAAGGAGGATAAGGCCAAGGTTTAGAGATTCATCAGTGGATTTCTAGTAGCATATAGAGACCAGATTGAGTTTGATGAGCCTAGATCATTGGAGGAGGCCATCTAAAAGTTGAAGCATTGTTATGAGCAGTTGAAGCACAAAGTTGAGACTAAGCATGACTTGAAAAGAAATAAGAAAGCTAAAGGGAAATGGCCACCAAAGAGAGGAAGAGCTCAAGATGCAAGTAAGAAAGAAAATGAAGTTCCTTACAAGAGATTCAATACAGTTGAGAAGGGACGTGGGGAGAAGAAAGTTAGAGTCAGTGGTTGGGAACCATTCTAGTGTTGGATAAGTGGTAAGGAAATTCGTAAGAGGGATTGTCTGCAGTATCAGAGTGGTGGTAGACCCCATATCTACAGTGCTGAGGAGGCACATATAGTTGTTGATGTTGGTCATAGCATTCCTCGAATCTATGCAACTGTGGACAAAAGGCAGGTGGACCATCAAGCATCGATCATTGAGATGGATGGTAAACTTTGTGATCAAGTTGTTTCCATTTTGATTGATCTTGGATCTAACTATAGTTATAATAATCCTGACCTCGTGGATAAGTGTGGTTTGAGAAAAGAAGTGCATGTGGAATCTTGGTTGATACAATTGGCTACAAGTACAAAGAAGCGAGTTCACCATTGGGTAAGAGCTTGTGCATTTGAGTTAAATGGTATGCCTACAAAAACACATTTGCATGTACTACCATTGGGTTTGTATAGTATGCTTTTGGGTATGGATTGGTTGTAACTTCATAGGACCAAAGTGGATTTCTTCGACAAGGCCATTAAGTGTGTGGATGATAGTGGGTAAAAGAGGACTTTGCAGGGGAATAAGAAGCCTACATCATTGAGGATGGTTACCACCATACAAGCTAAGCATAGTTGCATAAAAGGTTGTGTGATGTTTACAGTACACATTTCTAATGGAAAGGGTAAGGAGGTTGAGGATGGTAATGTGTTGAGAAGGTACCCCATTTTGCAGCAGTTTCATGATGTATTTCCTAATGACATTATAGAGTTTCGACCTCACAAGGAGGTAGACTTTTCTATTGAGTTGGTGCCAAGGTTAGCCCCAACATCAAAAGAACAGGATGAGAATACCTGAGTTGGTTGAGTTCAAATTGCAGTTGAAGGAAACATTGGACAAGATATACATTAGGCTCAGTGTATCACCTTGGGTGAACCAGTGTTGTTCATAAAGAAGAAAGATGTTACACTTAGATTGTGCATTAACTATAGGAAACTAAACAAGGTAAAGATAAAGAATAGGTACCCATTTCTGAGGATTGATGATTTATTTGATCAGTTGAAGGGAGCAACAATGTTCTCTAAGATCAATTTGAGATTGGGATACCATCAGGAACACATCAAGGAAGATGATGATATCTTCAAGACTATGTTCAGGACCAGGTATGGGCATTATGAGTTTGTTATTGTTCCATTTGGTTTGACTAATGCTCCAGCTACATTCATGTGTTTGATGAATAGTGTATTTGGTCCTTATATAGACAATTTTGTTATTGTATTCATTGATGACATACTGGTATATTCTAAGAATGAGGAAGAACATGCCAAGAATTTAGCAGTAGTGTTGAGATTTCTAAGAGAGCATCAGTTGTATGCTAAACTGAGAAAGTGAAACTTATTTCAAACTGAGGTACATTATTTAGGGAATGTTGTCTCCAAAGATGGCATATCAGTGGATATAGAGAAAATAAGGGCTATCATAGAGTGGGTAGATCCTAATAATGTGGATGAGGTTAGATCATTCATGGGATTGGCAGGTTACTACAAGATATTCATCAAGAACTTATCATGCATTTCCTATCATATCACATCATTGCAGCGGAAAGGTAAGAAGTTTGAATGGACAAAAGAATGTGAGGCTAGTTTTGAGAAGCTTAAGAAGTTGTTGACACATCCACCGGTGCTAAATATTGTGGATCCAGACAAGGAGTTTGTAGTGTGTACAAATGCTTGCAAGAGAGGACTTAGTGGAGTTCTCATGCAAGAAGGATAGGTAGTGTGCTATCAGTCATGAAAAATGAATGAGAATGATCAGAACTATTTAACACATGATCTTGAGATAGCAGTGATTATACATCCATTGAATATGTGGAGGCACTATCTTCTTGGAAGGAGGTTTACATTGATGAGAGATCACAGTGGGTTGAGGTATTTGTTTGATTAGCCGAATTTAAATTCTAGGCAAGCTAGATGGTTGGCTACCCTTAGTAAGTTCAACTTTGAGATCATATACATCAAAGGAAAGGAGAACCAAGTTGCATATGCTCTTAGCAAAAAGGTGCATGTAAATCACATAGCAGCTATGAGCTCTTATGGGATAGAGTTACATGATAGGATCTTGTAGGTAGGACAACAGGATGACAAATACATGGAAATAATGCACAAGTTATAGCAAATCATAGGTACAAGTACAGGTTCAGGTACATGTACAGGTGATGGGGATGCAGACTATCATCTCATGGCAAATGGTTTGGTAATATTTAGAGGTAGGATCTATGGGTCGAATTGCAGTGATCTCAAGAGGCTTATCTTAAGGGTGTTTCAAGCCAAGTCATACTCAGGTCATCCAAGATATCAGAAGATGTTGATGATGGTAAAGAAGTTCACCTATTGGCGGAATCTGAAGAAGGAAGTGGTAGAGTTCGTGGCTATATGTTTATATTTTGAGGAGGTAAAGGAAGAATGTAAGCATCCAGGAGGTTTTCTATAGCCTATAGTGATTTCGAAATGGAAATGGGAGGTCATTTCCATGGATTTCATTGCAGGTCTCCTGAGGACAGTAAAGCATGATGATTTTATTATGGTCATGGTTGACTGGTTGAGAAAGGTAGCTCACTTCATTCCAGTAAAGACTACATATTCATCTAGTGAGGTAGAATAGGTGTTCATCAAAGAGATACTAAGACTGCATGGTGTTCCAAAGAATATTGTGTCAGACATGAATGCAAAGTTCACTTCCAAGTTCTGGAAGGAGCTATTTTCAGGCTTGAGTAAAGAGTTGTCCTTTAAAAGAGCTTATCATCCACAGTTAGATGGACATACAAAGAGGATCAACTGGATCTTGGAGGATATTTTGAGGATGTACGTGATGCACCGATAGAGGAAGTGGGAGGATTACCTTCCATTGGTTGAGTTCGATTACAACAATAGTTATCAGGCGTCATTGAGGATAAGTTCTTTCGAGGCACTGTATGGGCGTATTTGTAACACTCTCGTGAGTTGGAGTGAAATAGTGAACATTTTACTTATTGCACCGAACATGTTGGCAGACATGGAGCAGGAAATGTAGGTTATAAAGAAGAATCTAAATGTAGAATAGGATAAACATAAGAGTTATGTGGATAAACACAGGGTATTCAAGGAGTTTCAGGTTGGGGAGCATTTGTATCTGCACATCAAGCCTAGGAAAATCTCTTTGAGGATTAGTTCATGTGCCAAGTTGGAACTATGTTATGGCAGGGCTTTTGAGATCATTGAGAGAATTGGACCAGTGGCAAATTGACTTGCATTACCTCCAACAATGAAATTCCATGACGTTTTCCATATTTCATTGCTTTAGAATTATATAAAGGATCTCGATCATGTTATTGATTGTTCTGTATTGTAGGTGGAGCAAGAAGGAGAGTTCCAGCCGAAGCCTTAGTGCATATTGCAGTGGAAACATCTCATGCTCAGGAACAAAGACATAGAGCAAGTTAAAGTACAGTGGAAGCACTTTGGGTCTGAATAAGATACATGGGAGATGAAGGATCAGATGCAGGCCCTGTATCCTTCATTGCTTGCCAGTTGAGGCAAAGATGTTTTGCTTTGATGTTGGTATATGTTTTGCTGATGTTTTGGTATATGTATGTATATGTATACAGATGTAAATACCCCCATGAGCTAAGTTAAAAATCCCCAATAAGCGGTATGGGTGTCATGTTATTATGGTTGTTATATTGTCATGTTGTCATGATTTTTTTCTTTTGAGAAGGTCTTTCATTATAAATACTGCATTGAGCTAAGCTATAAAGTTCCATGGGCAATATGTTTGCTTTTCAATGGTTTTGTTGAGGTCTTGGTCTGGTTAACACTAAGGATGGTGCTCCCAAAGGGGGAGGGTTCTGTAACAACCCTGGTGAAAATTCCATGTAATAAAAGTTAATAAAGGAAAAATAAGACCACTGTTAAGGGACACTTATTCCAAGCTTGATGATGGGAAAAGATATCCTAGTGGGCATCATTGGATGTGTGTTTTTGGTAAGGAAATTGGCAAAGGCTAAGGCAAAGGCATTAAAAGGCAAAAAGACATTTTTGGCGCATTTATTTATTGAAATAAAGGAAATTAGGTGAAAAGTAAGGTGAAAGGTCATAGGTTGCATGTGAGGAGGAAAATGAAGCAAAATAATGGAAAATGAAGAAAATAGATGCCTCATTAATAAAAAGGCTTTTGAAGATCAGTTGGTAACCTTTTGTTAGTTCAAGTTTGGAGCTGTCTCATTACTTTATCTCTCTCTCTCACTCTTTGTCACTTGACTTTTCTTCGAGCACTCTATCTTTGGATCAAGGAAGGAAAAGAAAGCAAAGGGAAAGGAAGGAAAGCAAGGATCAAGGAAAGGAAAGTAGGATCAAGAAACTTTAGTAGGAATAATTGCAAGTAACCTTTTGCATGTGTGATTTCCTAGTTGTTTTGTACATGCATAACTTTCAATATTGGTGTACGGTTCTCTTGTTGTCAATGGCATGGATTTTTTGGTTATGATAGTGGTTTTCAACCTAGCCTTGAATATTTCTGGATGCCATGGTGTTGGGATGTTTATTTCAGTTTTTGAGCTCTGGTTTGTTGGATGGATTTCAGAATGTAGGGCAGAGGTGGTCTCAAGTTTCATTCCAAAAGGCTTAGGAATCCCTTGATTGATTTTGGCAAGATACATGGTAAAGCTCGATGGAGGAGCCTCGATTGAGGGCCTAGCATGTTGGCATTATGATACATATGTTATACTTGATGGAAACCCACTCATCTCAGATGATAAATTATAGTGCAGCAAAGTTCACGCACTTTCATGCAGAGAAAAGTTCATTTCATGTAGAGAAAAGTTCACACACTTTCATGTAGAGAAAAGTTCACGCACTTTCAAGCAGAGAAAAGTTCCTTTCATGCAGAAAAAAGTTCACGCACTTTCATGCAGAGAAAAGTTCATGCACTTTCATGCAGAGAAAAGTGCACGCACATGGGAAATCTTATGGTTGGTTCATGGTATTAGTCTGACAGTTTTTGATCCTATGGTTTTGATCCATGGTATTGCATCCAAAAGAATTGAACCCAAGTATTGGGTCCATGGTATTGTTTCTCAATGTTTTTGGTCCATGGTTTTGAGTGAGGCTTAGCCTATAAAAAGGAAAGGAGATCATTTGGCTAATCACAAGTGTTGAAAATCTTAAGAAGAGCAAGATCTGAATTTCTGATAATCAGTTGGTGAGACATAGTTGAATCTGAATCAAGGAGAAACCAAAGCATTATAAGTCAGGTCTACTGAAGAGTTGGGACCCCTTTGATGCATGAACGGATCTGTGATTTTGACAGTCTGGGGTATGTTTGAGAACTAATAAACTGTCTAAATCCGGAGGTGCACAGGAGCGGCAACAGTGCAGTGTGGAGGTGCACAGAACTAGAGAAGAAGTAGGTGTAGAGTTGTGCAGACTCGTCACGACAGAAGTGTGGATATCCGCAGGTTTCCTTCGGTGAAGTTGCAGACCTTTCTTGAAATATATTTTAGCTATCTTTTATCTGTTTCTGCAGATATCTGGGTTTAAATTGGTGTCAAGTTACTGGTGTTATTTTCTGGTTACTGCATTCTGAGAAGTTATTTGTTTAAAGGAGATTGGGTGATGCACATGTACATGATGTTTTGGATCCAGT
>APFE030209138.1:0-17312 GCA_000404065.3 Pinus taeda
ACTTACACCAACTTGAGAAGTTCATATACTAGCATAGGTATGGATCTTATGGGTTCCCTCAAGGTTCTCCTATTGGACGAATCATATTTCCCATTTGACCTTATCTCAACCTATGGAATTTCATAAATGAAGAAGCAAAAAAATAAAAATCAAAGTGTTGTGGTTGTCACAATTCTCTTTCATTACACTACAAAGCCTCTTGATCCATGCATTTTACATAAGGTTATTATTAATGTACACTTACTAGCTAAGAAGTTGCAACAGGACATGACTACACAACAAACAAATGAAAAATGAAAGAATAGGAAGCAAAGAAATTGTATATGAAGCATAGATTGTAATTGCTATTGGAAGTAATGTTTTAAATCTCGACCAATTACGGAAAGGGGGATATCCTCCAATCTAATGATTTTAACATAAAGGAATTATGGTTCAGATTTTCATCAACAATAGACAGTCCAATTGACAGAGGCTGGAACTTTGTGTGTTTACCTTTGCTTTCATGGGGTTTATCCCATTTCAAAACTTTGTCGCCCACATAAAATCTCTTTTCCCGTAGATATTTTCTATCAAACCAAAAATTTACAGAGTTTTGATGTACGAAAAAATCTTCTTTGACATTCTGCCTTTCTTCCTTAAGTTTAACTAGCTTATCCATCCTACTTTGAACCACGAGGAAAAGTTTACCTTGTGGCTCTAGAGACAGTTGCAAGGTCAAATGATATAGGTTTGGTTGAAATATAAATTCTTTACTGTAAACCAGGAAGTAGGGTGAGGTTTTCGGGAAGGTTTCAAGGTAACATGATAAGCCCAAAGAGAATTGGTCAAAGACTTATGCCAATTCCTCTGTTCAGATAAAATGATCTTCTTGATTATGCATATAATATTCTTATTGGTTTATTCATCCATACCATTTCCTTGGGGATAATAATTAGATGCATTCTTTAAAACAATCCCATTCTAATGAAAATTCATAAAGTTTTAATGATAAAAAATATGTTGCATTATCAAAGACAAGCAATTTATGAATTCTAAACCTGATTATGATGTTATTTGGTAAAATGTGGATGAATTCCATATCATATACATGTTTGAGAGGAATTTCTTCCAACCACTGGGTGAATTAATATTTTTTTTTTTAGGATATACTAGTGTTGCTTCGATGAATGAGGATTTTTTTCTCTGATCACATCAGTGCCCCACTACTGGAATGGTTCTTCAACTGTTATTGGTAGCAGTAGGGCAACTGACCTTTGATCACAATCGATGAATCTCTGACATGATTGAGTACCTAAGTGTGAGCATCCTTAGATAGAGTGGGCAAATAATAACCATCCCTCATAACCTTATGCATTGTAGTGTTGCTCACATGGTGACCACCTATTGGTCCATCATGTAAAGCTTTTAAGACCTTCTATGTATCCTACAGTCCAAGGCACCTCAGTAGGACACCATTTTAGTGCTTATGAAAAATTACTCCATGCACCAACTGGTAAGATAATGATTTTAAACGGATCTCCCTTTTTTTTATTCGATAAGTGCGAGGGTAAGGTGCCATGCTCCAAAAATTATTGTAGATATTCATACCAAAGCGTTGTAGATGTGGACTGAGGAACATATTCAATATTATACATTTTGATCTCCTGCTCCCACACTGAAAGATATTTTTCAGGAGCATCTCTTGCTTCGGTGGCTAATTTACAAATTCCATGACACTTTGTGGTATGCACATGTTTAAATTTAAGTCATATTCTTAAAGACATGTCATCCAGTTGGCCCTCTTCTCACCTAGCTCTTGTTGCACAAACAATGTTCTTACTGCTGGATGAGGTAAAACTAGGCTTTGCATCACATGTTGCAAAGGAAACACCGTAATGCAGTGGCATAAGAAACAATAGAATAGAAGAAATAAGTCAAAATTTTCCAACCAATTGATGTTCAAAGTGAAGGATTTATGAAAATTCTCTTCATTAAGATTTTGGAACCTTTATAAGTAAATGATTTAAATAAAACATTTCATAACAAAGTAATTGCATATCACCTTAATTCACAATGCAATGGATAATAGTTTTTGTTCATTAGAAATTGGTCTAATTTTATGAGGAAATCTTAATACAAAGACTTTAGTAGTAAGGGGAGCATTAATAAAATCCCTCATCATTTGTTATAGGATGTTGTTAATTTAGTTACTTGTTTCTTCTTATCCTTATTTCACTCGTGTAAAATGTCCAAGCTATAAAAGAATGTTATTATTCATTGTCTCTTTGGACCATTATATTTTATCTAACTCAAATTTCAATCATTTCCATAGCTTCAACTAGGTTCCCATCATTCTCTTTCCATATTGAATCAATGTCTTTAAATTCATTTCATAAATTTGGTTTGATAAATGTTGGTGGAAAACCAATATATTTCACTTTGTATAAAGGAGTGTACATTGGTTGGGGTAAAATTGTATTGCTCTTACCATGTGATGATGTCATCTAAATCTCTTGAATCTTTCTCGCCACTTTTGAAATTCCCCATTCTAGTTGTTGTTTGACCATGATGATATTGGCATCATATTCTTTCTTCTTGATAATATCATTTAAGAAGTGAATAATAAGTGGCACAATTGGTTCCTCACAACTGTGAAATTCTCCATTCTAATATGAAGTCTAGAGATGTATCACCCTGTTCCTTCCTGAGATGGCTTATCTATAGTAGAAAACTCTCAGAAGCAGATCTCCTCCCTTTTCCAACTCCATGCTCATAATATTTTACTTCCAACTCCATGCTCATAACCTTTTACTTCCGCCTCTAGATGGTTCCAATTGCAAGAAGCATCATGCGTAAAATGCACTACTAAGTTAGGCAATGTATATTTCAAACCTCGAGACATACCACCAACAAATTTCATGAGTCTCATCACACATTTCTTCTCAACCATGGATGTTGGAAGAGAAGATGGTTGACAACTATTTTGGTTCTAGGCTTCCTCTGTCTTGTTCTCTGAACCCTTGCCCATTTTATTCTGTTT
This sequence comes from Pinus taeda, assembly GCA_000404065.3. NCBI lineage: Eukaryota > Viridiplantae > Streptophyta > Pinopsida > Pinales > Pinaceae > Pinus > Pinus taeda. The sequence goes on from APFE030209138.1 coordinate 3,020, forward strand.
TCTCTCTAGGGTTCGATGCCATCTATTTTAATACTCTCCTTGTACTATTTTATTTCTTTTACTTCTTATAGAGATGCTTCAATGCTTCCAATGCTCAATGACTCAGTCAACATTACTCTTTTATTAGTCCAATATGGTTCAGATGCTTACTCAAGATGGTCCCAATAATGAGACACATCATTAGTGAAAATGCAATCCAGGTAGCATAGATTTGGGGACATACCATCAGCAAATGGCAGGAGTCTCATTAGACATTAAACATTTCTTCTCAGCCTTGGATGTTATAAGAGAAGACAGCTGACAACATTTTTAGTTTTGGTTTTCTTCCTTCTTGTCCTCCAAACCCTTGCTCATTTTTCTCTTTTGGGCTCTCTAGGGTTTGATGGCATCTGTTTCAAGTTTCAAAATTCTCCTTGTACTCTTTTATTTCCTTTACAGTTTTTACAAAGATGCGTTCACCTCCCAATGCTTACACAACATTGTACTTTTGTTAGTCCATTGTCCATTCGTGGTTACTAGTGGATGTTGGATGGTAATATATAAATAAAGAAAATTAGAAAGGTAGTAGCTTTATGATTACCATAATGTTTGGTTTGAAGATTAGATAAGTCCTAATGATGCACCATTTGTGAATTTCCTTTTTTGAACAAGAGCAGTAAAGTTTGCACAAACAAAGGGGCTGATCCCATCTCTTAAACCAACTCATGCCATTGCCACAATAATCAAAGAAGCCTTGCAATGCAAGGAGGCAGGGGAAAGCAAGGTCATTCTGATAGCCTTGTGTGGGCATGGAAATTTTGACCTCTTTTCCTATGAAAAATATCTAAAAGGTCAAATGGTAGATCTAGAATACCCAGACGAGAAGATTAAAGCAACCATGGCCAAAATCCCCAGTTTTCTTTAGATATGACTCATTTTTCTGAGGTCGGGGTTGATCTACTTTAAGATTTTCATTATTCTTCTTTGAGTGGGAAGAACATATGAATATTGAGTTACCAACTCTGAATAAAGAATGAAATAGATTTAAATTTTTTGAATGTTATAATTATTATGTTTAATAAGGTAATGAAAAAATGCAACCTTACAAAGATGATATAGTTGTCGTTGCCTGTGACTAATAAACAGTGACTCCTATTTTGTACAAAATAACAAGAATATAGAACTTCAAAGTCAATTCAATGCACCTAGATTCCTTTATAAATGATACCTTATAAATTTCTACTTTACTGCTACACTCTAAAGCAATGCATCAGAATAGATATGTACTCTTTTTCTTACTATTGTGGCTGATTAATTGCTGCACTTAGTTGTTAATCTCTCAATTGTTTATTGTCATCTTTAATAATGCATCCATAAAATATGTACTTTGGTAGATGTTTCTTCTATTTTCGTATGCTTCATTTTCAATTTAGGTAGGAACCTACCACTATGCAGGGTTTTATTTGATTAAGGATGCATGTGCATGATCCTTGTATCAAAAATCTCTTTTTCAGGGGATCAAATCCTAAATGAGGCATGTGTTCTCTACTACTGGGTAACCTGTGGGGTTATCATTAATAGCAATGGATGTAGAGATATGGGTATCAGAATCATTTTGAAGTTTCAAAATTTCCAGTTGTTTCCTCATCCCCTGTGTAATTGCCCTAGCATATCTCAGAGAAGAGGGGGGCCTAGTCATAAATCAATCTACCAAGGCCAGCATGGATGGGACCATCCACAGCATTATCCTCATATTTGCCTAGGATTAATGTCAACATGTATATAGCCTCTTGGATCTAGGTTGGGAAATAATCTTTGGTTCTGTAGAGAGGGACACGACCTCAAATGAGCATGCAAATATGTGCTCTTTAGAAGTTCAATTTGACCTAACTTCAACAATTCATTTTTGCTACTTCTTGAGGTGAATAATAAGTGATCTGACGTGGGAAATTTTTTTAGACTTACCCCCAGTCCGGGATCTTTGTCTGCTGCCAAAACTGCTTGCACCTCCATCTAAGAGTGCATGTCTCCTCTTCTTCAAAATAATTTCTTCTTATTGTTACTTCTGCTCAACCGTGGGAGGGGTGAAATGTATACTATAAGTCCTTTTTTATTTCAGTAGGGGTATTGGGATTACCCCCTAGCCCAAGCCCCTTTTGCCTCTTCTCCACTAAAGGAAGTTATGTTGGTCCTCACTCCTCTTTATCCCAACCTCCTGTGCCCTTGTAGCCCATAGTGGTCAAAATTGGTTTTTTCTTTTGGGGTAGACCTGCTCAATGGTCTGGGACTGAATTGGAATAGTTAGAACATGAAGAGGCTAGTCCTAGGCCACCAATTGTTATTTCTCCATTTGTTCTTTCCAGGTTCTAGCAATGCTGGTAGTCTATTCCTCTTCCTTCTCTTATTGGGCTTGGACCTGGTCATAAAGTAGATCTTAGAACTGTTGGTCCTATGGGATGCTGCCATAGGTTGCCTTTTCTTATTTCAAGTAGATTATCATCCTCCACCATCCCCCTATCTTCTTCTTAGTAGTGAAAGCATATTCAATTACCTCTTTCCTCCTTGCTTCATTAAGGGCCACAGACTTCATTCCTTCGGGAGGTACCACCTCATTTGGTTCTCTATAGAAAGTGTTGAAAGGTGGTAACCCCGATCTGTTTGCAAAAGGGAGCATCGAACACCTCAGATGTGGCCACTTCGGGGTCTTTTCCCGTTGCCAAAACTACTTGCACCTCCATCCAAGAGTGCATGCTTTCCAATTTTGCTTGTGTAGCTAGCAAAAGTTTCTGCACCTCCATCCAAGAGTGCATGCTTTCCATTTTTTCTTGTGTAGCTCTACTCTCATAATTTGTTACCCTTGGCTGCTTGTTTCCATTTAGCTAAGCCGTTGTTCCTTCCTGAGATTATTTACTTATGGAAGCAAACTCTCAGAAGAAGATCTCGCCCCTTTGCCAACTCCATGCTCATAACCTTTTACTTCCAGCCTCTAGATGGTTCCAATTGCAAGAAGCATCATGAGTAAAATGCACTACTAAGTTAGGCAGTGTATATTTCAAACCTCGAGACATACCACCAACAAATGTCATGAGTCTCATCACACATTTCTTCTCAACCATGGATGTTGGAAGAGAAGATGGTTGACAACTATTTTTTTTCTAGTCTTCCTCTGTCTTGTTCTCTGAACCCTTGCCCATTTTATTCTATTTTCTCTCTAGGGTTCGATGCTATCTATTTTAATACTCTCCTTGCACTGTTTTATTTCTTTTACTTATTACAAAGATGCTTCACCACTTCCAATGCTTAGTGACTCAGTCAGAATTATTTTTTTATTAGTCCAAGATGGTTCAGATGCTTGCTCAAGATGGTTCTAATAATGAGACACATCATTAGTGAAAATGCAAGCCAGGTAGCATAGATTTTGGGACATACCATCAGCAGATGGTAGGAGTCCCATTAGACATTAAACATTTCTTCTTAGCCTTGGATGTTAGAAGAAAAGACAATTGACAACACTTTTAGTTTTGGTTTTCTTCCTTTTTCTCCTCCAAACACTTGCTCATTTTGCTCTTTTTGGCTCTCTAGGGTTTGATGGCATCTGTTTCATGTTTCACCATTCTCCTTGTACTCTTTTATTTCCTTTACAATTTTTACAAAGATACATTCACCTCCGAATGATTACACATCATTGTACTTTTGTTAGTCCCATTGGCCATTCGTGGTTACCAGTGGATGTTGGATGGTAATATATAAATAAATAAAATTAGAAAGGTAGTAGCTTTACAATTTCTGTAATGTTTGGTTTGTAGATTAGATAATTCCTAATGATGCATCACTTGTGAATTTCCTTTTTTCAATAGGAGCAGTAAAATTTGCACAAACAAAGGGGTTGATTCCAGCTCCTAAACTAACTCATGCCATTGTCGGAACAATCAGGGAAGCCTTGCAATGCAAGGAAATAGGGGAAAACAAGGTCATTCTGATAGCCTTGTGTGGGCATGGAAATTTTAGTATCTTTTCCTATGAAAAATATTTAAAAGGTCAAATGGTAGATCTAGAATACCTAGATGAAAAGATTAAAGTAGCTATGGCCAAAATCCCAAGTTTTCTTCAGTGATGACTCATTTTTATGAGGTCATGGTTGATCTACTTTAAGATTTTCATTATTCTTCTCTGAGTGGGAAGAACATATGTCTGTTGAGTTACCAACTATGAATATAAGTGGTCTGACCTGGGAAGTTGTTTTAGGCTTACCCCTAATCCGGGGTCTTTGTCTGCTGCCAAAACTGCCTGCACCACCATCCAAGAGTGCATGTCTACTCTTCTTCAAAAGAATTTCTTCTTATTGCTACTTCTGCTCAATGGTGGGAGGGATGAAATGTATACTGTAAGTCACTTTTTATTGCAGTAGGGACATTGGGATTATCCCCTAGCCCAAGACCCTTGGGCGTCTTCTCCACTGAAGGAGGCTCTGTTGGTCCTCGCTCCTCTTTAACCAAACCTCCTGTGCCCTTGTAGCCTATAATAGTCAAAATTGGTTTTTTCTTTTGGGGTACACCTGCTCAATTTTCTAGGACTAAATTGGGATAGTTGGAACGGGAAGAGGCTGGTCCTAGACCACTAATTGTTATTTCTCCATTTGTTCTTTCCAGGTTCTCGCAATGTTGGCAGCCTATTCCTCTTCCTACTCTTATTGGGAATGGACTTGGTCCTAAAGTAGTTCTTAGAACTGTTGGTCCTATGGGACGCTGCCATATCCTTTTCTGCTTTCAAGTAGATTATCGTCCTCGACTAACCCCCCATATTCTTCTTCGTAGTGAAAGCATCTTCAATTACCTCTTTCCTCCTTGCTTCAGTAAGGGCCACATACTTCATTCCTTATGAGGTACCACCTCATTTGCAATTTGACCTTAGGCTAGAAAAGAAAAATTCTTCATATTAAATATGTAATTTTAGGCATTGGCTTCTCTGAATCAGTCTGTTTCTGTGCATTTAGTACAACTTAAACATGAAGAGAATATAGTGAGTTCAGCATCATGCCACTAAGATATTTTCTAATGACACCCAAAAAATGGAAGGTCACAAGTTAAAATTTTTGTTTTTGTGGTTTTGGTGAGAAGTTAATGCACTAAATTTTGTTTGTCAACAGAAATCTACCTTACAAAGTTACATGAGAAAATGAAAAGTTAGATTAATAATTGAGAGAAGAAGGTCCCAAGTTCGAATCACATCCAAATGAGATTAACTTTTGTTTTCACAGAGAAGTTAGCAGAAGAAAAAATTTAAAGTGTAAATAAATTCTCACTATAAAAAAATCAAGAAGAAGCTAAGTCCCTCAACACTATAAGGTTTGTAGAGAATAACTTTTTGATAAATTGTGTACACATGAACATACATAACACCAAGAATTAATTGTGAAACAATATTTCAATCTTAAAAATTTAAATGAGAGTAAATTTAAACAATGCATGGAGACTCCTAACAATAGATATTATGCTCAAACTTATCTTTCATCTCCATGAAAATCAATACTGAAATATTGGGGTTCCCTCATAACTTATAAAAGCTTTTCCCACAATACAGGTAACATACAAGGAACCTAACAAATGATATCAGTAAAGTAAATTAAACTGAAAATAGACAAAACATAGCTTGAGAATCAAATAGTAGAAACCATACAAAATCCATAAATTAATATATTATTTTAAAACCAAGTTACATTCACAAAACATTCTAAATGTTAAACTCCTAAAAAAACTATTACTAAAACTTAATACACAGATCCCTTTATAATACCAAGTGAAATCATATATTACAATAACCATAGGATGTGATTAATTTATTAAATATTGCACATCCATAGAATCCCATTCATTTCAGGCCAGTATAAGCCTAATCCTCACCATCAGCAACATGTCTCACACAACCAACAACAGCACAGAGCAACAAGGCTGCAAATCCATTGAAAAAAGGAAACATGATAAAATCATTTAACATATCTGTAAAATCAAACCAATCAACCATATAAATAAGTGATAACTGTTAATAAGCCTAATCCTCGCCATCAGCAACATTTCTCGCATAGCCAACAGCAGCACAGAGCAGCAAGGCTGCAAATCCATTAAAAAAAAAGAAACATGATAAAATCATTTAACATATCTGTAAAATCAAACCAATAAACCATATAAATAAGTGAGTAAAATCAAACCAATAAACCATATAAATAAGTGATAATTGTTAATAAGCATAATCCTGACCATCAACAACATGTGTCGCACATCTAATAGCAACACAGAGCAATTGGGGCTGAGGAGCTTCAGTAGGGTTCCCTGATAACCACAACAAAAGTGAACCAGTATAAATGAAACTCTCTGTAATTATCATGTAATGAAACAATTGAAGGAATCAAGAGAAGATGAAATGAGCTCAAAACTTGGAGAAGGATTTGCCTCTGGGTAGCCTGTAGGTGGTAGTGGGTACTTGGTATTAGACATGGTGTGCTTTTTGAGATTTGACCCTTGGAACATCGACTCACAAAAATGAAGGCTAGGCGAGCAAGGATTTAAGGATGAGGCTCTGAGTATCTAATCTGGGGAGGTTCAACTATATTATATGTAATAATTATAAGGTATTGAGTGCCTCCACATGTAAAAATATAAAGCAGATCCACTGAACCACAACATTTATGACATGCACTGATAAAAGGAAAAATTGGCCCACAAACCTTTTGATATATTCCCACTATACCCAGTAGAAATCATAAAACACAAAATTCCAACTGATCATTCAATCTGAGTTGCCCATTTAAAAGCCCTGGAAACATCGGCCTCTGTTCTGAACAAATTTTGAAGATATTGCATGTTATTCTTGGATATAACTATGTTGTAGCATGGTGAATACCAAAAATACAAAAAACAAAAATAAAAATCAAAAATCAAAAACTAAATTGAATTCATATTGTCATTCAATAAATCCTTTCTCTTCTCTCGTTTGCGTTTTGATAGGGACTTCGGCATACTAGGGCTGAGGAGCTTGAGTAGGGTTCCCTTATAACCATAACAAAAGTGAGCCAGTATAAATGAAACTCTCTGTAATTATCATGTAATGAAACAATTGAAAAAACTAAGAGAAGATGATAGGAGTTCAGAACCTGGAGAAGGATTTTCCTTTGGGTAGCCTGCAAGTGGCGGTAGATACTTGGTATCAAACACAGTGTGCTTCTTGAGATTAGACCCTTGGAACTTCAACTCACAAAAATGAAGGGCAGGTGAGTAAGGCTTTAAGGATGAGGCTCTGAGTATATGATCTGAGTAGGTTTATATGCAATAATTATAAGGTATTGAGTGCCTCTACGTGTAAAAATTTAAAGCAGATCCACTGAACCACAACATTTATGACATGCACTGATAAAAGGAAAGATTTCCCCCCCAACCATCTGATCTATTCCCACTATAGCTAGTAGCAATAATAAAGCACAAATGTCCAATTGATCATTCAATCTGAGGTGCCCATTTAAAAACCCTAGAAACATCGGCCTCTGTTCCGAACAGATTTTGAAGATATTGTATATTAGGACACATCAGTTTCTCTATACTACAGTTAATCAATCTGGATGCCTGAGAGAAGGAGAGTTTTATGTCTTGGGCAGTGAGACCCCATGTTTTCATCCACTCAAACTTGGATTTCAACAACCAATCAGCATTGAAAGCAAGAATAGATGGGTTTCTAGTAATGAGGTTCCTTACCCTGTCATTCGTGAATCCCGAATCTCTCAAGAACCAAACAACTTGTTGGGCTGTAGAAGTGGATCTCATTCTGACAAAGGTTGGCCTTATTTTGAGGATTCTTGAAAGCTCAAACTGGCGCAGACTAGCGCAGCCCACATTCATTTAGTAAGAAATGGGAAATGAGGCATGTTTTCTCTACTACTAGGTAACCTGTGGGGTTGTCATTAGCAACAGTGGATGTAGAGATATGGGTATCGGAATCATTATGATGCTTTAGGGTAGCTATGGTTGTTGTGGTTGCAGCAGCAAGCACAACCATTGCCATGGCGAGTGTTATGTTCCTATACCAATAAGAGTCATAATTTTTGAATCACTGAGGTCAAATCTGTAATATGTACATACCTTTGATTTTTGCAAATGTTTTCCATATTCAAAAAATCAAAAAATTTAAAAAATGTAAAGAGGGTGTGTCCTAAAAGAAAAATCAAAGGACAAAAGAATGAATAGGTTAAAAAAGATGAAAAAATGAACCCCAAGGAAAAACAAAAAGACCATGAAAGTGTGCAAGTACAAATGGCAGTACTATTTACTTTTCTGCTTAGTAATGATTGTGTGAAAATTGTTATTCATGCCACAATCCATGGTAATTAAACAGTGTAATCTTGGTTATTCCATTCTTTGAATTTCATGCTTAGAGATAGAGAATAAAATCTGAACAAACTGTTTAATCTTGGTAGATAAGTAGATAGGTAGATTAAATAAAAGGAGCTCAACAATTTAATTTGAGCCCTTAGATGTAATAACGATATACTTAGATAGATTTCCATTGTAAAAGAAAAGAAAAAGATTTGATAAGAGTTTGCCAGCTTACGTGCACCCTAATAATGAGTTGAAAAATGGTAGGATGAGTAGCTGGGTAAGTAGTCGAATGGTTGTAGAATTATGATGAATGATTAGTTAAGATCATATCATTTACTTTCATCATCAAGTTTCTAAAGTATGGATGATAATTGAGCATCTACGCAAACTCAAGTGATTAATTTCTCTATTCATTTTACCCCTAATTTTACTAATTTCCCATAAGAAAAGTCAAAAGTACCTAAAACCTTAAGCTAAAGGGGCTCAAAGCATTTCTCTGACTTTTGGAGGGACCAGACCGTCGGCCCAATAACTTGTATGGTCCTAAGTACTAAAAGCCCTCTCACAAACATTCACCCCCTTCAATTCATTGATTTTCCCCTTAAAAGTCCCTTTTCCTAAGGTAAAACCATCATTTTCCTAGGGAAAGTAATCACCCTCATACAAAACCCCTTTTTTTCCACAAAAACCCATGAATATGTATTTAGCCTAAGTTATAATGTTTGAATGTAAAAAGAAAATAAATTCCATGTACATTATACTTAGCCATTTCATTTTCTTCTTTCGTTTCATATTAACTTCTAACATTATTTATTAAATCTCAAACAAAACCCTTTCCCGTATGTTTTATAAAAAATCGCATATGTTAATATCCCGCCCCAAGGTTTGAAATATAAGCCTTGCTAATAAACTAATTAAAGGGATTAATTAAGTCAATCAGTAACTAATTAATAACCATTACCCACCATTATATAAAGAAATTAATTAATCACTCAATGATTAATTAATAATCTTTCCCCACCAATAAAATCACTCCCGACGTCATTAAGCCTCCCTAATCTGCAATTAACTAATCCTTCCACTTATTAAAATGCCATCGGGCCCCTCCATTAAACCTCACATTAAATCATCACCCTGATCACCGTGCGATCTGAACCCTTCAGATCTAATGATCGACACTCATATTAGGCGACCTCCGTAGGCCAACCTTTACCCACCCGATGTGAGTGGTTTCATTGTTCACCCCACCGCTACGTGGCGCCCGATGAATGAATGGCCTTCCCCCAAAACCTTTCTATCCCAAAAAGCGATGCGGTGGATTCCACTTACCACCTCCTGCTACGTGACAAAATGTCACATCCCTTGTTGGCACCAGCTGTCCTTTTCCCAATGTACCCACCAAAGTCATTGACTTTACAAATAAAACCAAAAAACTTATAATTTTTCATTTTATCATGAAAAAAGAACATTTTGAGCTCCATGCAAGCACAGAGTACATACAACCGTCAAGCTACTACCAACCTCCATCTTACTGAACCTGCTAAACTCCAAACCACCTTGAAGACTTATGTGCTTCCTGCAAACAGTGCAGAATCACCATTACTCAGTTCAAAAGCTGGAACTAGGTATTTACCCAAAATTCACTAAGAAACCTTGTTTTCTTACCAAACCTGAACTAAATTGCTTCAAATACTAAGTAATTTAGTCAAATAAGTTGCCTGGTGACTCTAAAATACCTTGAAATAGACCAGTTTTTCCCAATTTCACTGAAAACCTTTGCCCCCGTCCTTGAATCCACAAGAACCAAGGATGGATGCCCTAATTGCTTTAAATTTCATGCCCATTACGACTCCTCATAGAGATTTAGACCATCTCCCACAGGCTAATAAAGATTTCCATATTAAAGATACCTTTGTGTCAGAATCCCCTTTGAAACTATTATGTAGGTACAGAGACCAGTACTTGAACCATGCAAACAATATAGGGCTTTGGGAATCAAGATTACCCAAATACCAATTCCCTAGAGTTCACATCTTCCCAGAGATTTCAGATTACTTCCACATGAACTATGATCCCAACCAAAGGGCAGTGAGAACCCCTGACCAGTCTGTATTATTTACTATCACTGCTGAGTCCATAAATGAGATGTTGTAATTACAACCAAGCCAAAGCTAACTCCTCTTTCTATTGGGGATTTTATAAACAGATACCCTAAACTCACCTCAATCCAACTTGCTCGGTTATACCAGACCTTCATCAAGGAAGAACAATACACTCTAAAGGACTCTCCTCCTTACCTGTGGACTATATTCTCTGACCTTTTCCGAGACATCATAGACATGATATCCATTGTGTTCGGTTATAATACAAGTGAATTTGTTGATGAAATCATTATAGCCTTTATGTCCATCTACTCTCCTGGGCAACCACAAGCCATCATGTTCGACTATGCGAAGTTCATTGCCGATAAAATGCATGATCAATTCGTGAGGTTAGAAAATGAAAGAGTATTTAAATATTCTTCAGTTCTATATCATGTTTTCTTGGATTATCAAGCTAATAAATTTCCAATCACCATCCAAAATCTTGATACCAGAGGCAACCCCAGATTAGTGGTCCTCTGGACTTCATTGATCCACCAATTTTACTCTCAATATTCTTATACAGATTTCATAGATCGCTTTGTATACCTAGCAACAACTATGCTATTAGGAAGCCCTCCCCCCTAGAATCAGTGTAGACATCAGGAGGGTCCTTTAGTTATCAAAACAATATAGAGTGGGGGATTGTTACCTGTACCAAAACCACACTGAAATCAGAATCTATGGATGTGAGATGGCTCCCTACAAACTACCCAGATACCTCCATATGAGATTGTTTCCCCTAGAGTACTACAGACAAATGATCAATTCAGATGAGGTGCATTTTTTGAAAGCCAAAAAGAAATCTCAACTTAGGATAAAAGATCAGCTTGGTCCTTTCATATGTTATAGTAGGGAAGTAGGAAAGGAAGCAGAGGAAATCCTTCAAAGGTTGAGACTAAAACAAAGTTTCATCTGGAATTATGACCCCTTAGAGTTCATTTGCAATAGGAGGAAAAATAATAAATTATCTCCTTATATCCACCATAGAATCCCTAAAACTGAAAAATATGCAAATCAGTTTGAATGGGTGGAAAACACTTTGGTAGATCGGGATAGCGCAGAAACTGTTGTCAACAATGTATTGATTGATTTAGATATAAAACTTGAAGAGGATTTATTTGTACAAGTGTCAGGAGAAACTCAAGATAATCATAGGGACACAGTGGGAAAACAACAGAAGAGGGACCTTCAGAGCAACCAGAAGCATCAAAGCACTCAGAGGGAACAGGGCAGCTAGAGGAATCTGAACAACCTAAGATTTCATAAGAACTTTCTCAACCAGAGCAAATCATGAGAAATCCTCCCATTTTGGAGACTCCTCTAAATTAGGAGAGGAATCTAAAAAGAGATGGAGAGGAGGCCACGCCCTCTAGTAAACCTATTTCCCAACCCTATGTCACGAGGCAAAGGTTGATCCCATTTTCAGAACATGAGTTTACCGAGGAGACAACAGGAACTGTAGGAGCAGAAAGCAAACATACCACTCGTTCAGGAGGTACACATGATCCTTCCACCTCACAGACTCAAATGCTAGAAAGGTAGAAAAGTGTGGAAGTATCCTCCTTTAGGGCTCCTAATAGTCAGAGCCAAGATATCAAAGAGAAATACAAAGAAATCAAGGCAAGAAATGAAAGATTAAAGGTCCAAAGTTATGAACACTATGTGAAATGGCTCCAACAAATCAAACAAGGCTAATGTCAGCCTTTGACATAAAGGAAGGTAAAATGAAAATGAGTTTTTTGAAACCAACTATACAGCAACATAGATCAATGGCAGATTATCTAAAAATAGATTTTGAAGTATTGGTAAAGGATATCCATCCTATTGACCAAATTGAGTTACATAAGTAGACTAGTGAAATGGTTTACTCCACCTTGACCAGCAAGGCAATTATATCCCACCAACTCCAGAATTCACTGAATAATATATCAGAACAATTCTAGTTGGAGAAGGCCTCTTCACAAGCCCATGACACCAGAATAAAGTCCTTAGAGGACTTGGTCATAGAGCTGGGACATGATCCCAAAGATGTGAAAGCTGCGGAAAAACTTATCAAGAAGGAAAATGATGATATAGCTGCATTGAAGAAGCAGCTCAAAATTCCCCCACTACATCATCCTCAGACTATTGAAGTGTTGGAAACACAGAATGAGGAAGAGCTTATGGACTTAGTCCTCAAGCTCAATGGAAAATTAAAAGAGACAGAAAAGGAGCTAGATAACTTGATACATTCTAAGCAGAGTGAGTTGGCCACCAGTCCTCAGACTGTAATTCCTACAATCTCCACTGCAGTACCCTCCACATTGGCTGCTACCTTAGCACCCACACTTCCACCAGCTACAACTTTGCCAGTAACAGGTACATCAGTAGGCACAGGGGCATCTACAAGCACATGTACTTACATAGAAAAAACAGCTGAATTGGTAAGGGCCATGGAGGAAATGAGCATCCAAGCCACTAAACTTAAGAAACTCAGATAAAAAGTGTCAAATCTGGAAATTGACTGTAAACTTGCCCCAATACAACAAAAGGAAGAAGTTCAGAAGAACTAAAGAATGATAGAAAGAATAAAAGTCCTTGAAAAGGACTTGACATTCCAAGAGCCACTGGGAGACATGAAAGAAATTCTTTGGGCCAACATCATTGATTCCATCAATGAGGTTTGGCCTTCTATTCAAGTTATTTTTTAATAGACTGAACTAGTAAAAGTGGCTACAGAAGCAGTCCACAAGACAAGAGAAGAATTGGGAGATAAACTTGAAGAAGCCAACCAATTGATCACATTTTTGAATAGCAGAAATAGTTGCCAGCTGGATGAACTTGAATTAGAGGATAGGATGAACTGGTAATAAATGATAAGTTGATGACTTAAGATGACTACATTGAAAAGCTAAACAAGTTAGCCAGAAGCCAAGCTAGTACCTCAGGAGTCAAATCTCTGCCCACTGGAAAGGTACTATTTGATAGTCTTGAAAATTTGTTTTATATGGAGCATGAGGTAAAGCATTTGTTTACCAACAGACTAAATTTTTCTAAGTATACAGAAGCTGGAGAAGTATACAGAAAAATGATAAGAATAAAATTACTTGGCAGTGAATGGTGGACAAATCTAACTGATTTACTATAAAGTTATTGTAGTAAATCTATATGGTAAAACATTATTGCCTAGTGAAATAGGTAAGGCAGAGTCAAAGCAGAATAGGTAAAGAGTATCAGTAGGTAGAAGATAGAAAGTGATTCCAACACACAACTACAAAGCAACTAAAAGAGCCAAACCTAAGTTACAACAACTAGCATAGTCACAATAAAAGGGACAACACGAATACAATTCTCCATCTATCTTTATCTTCGTGTTGAAGATATTTTCTGTTTCCTAGAATAATTCTCATATTTTTATGAGATATTTTGTAACATATTTTGTATAAGTACTTCTTCATTTGAAGTATTTTGGTGGATTAAAATACATTTCTGTAGACATTTTATTTTTGAGCCAAGGAGCTTTTGTACTCAAGACTTGACTGGTTTTGCTGGATATGAAATAAAGTTGACATTTCACTGGATTCTTGTGCACAGTTGGAACAAATTAGTATTATCTCTTTGTGTTTAAATATTGTTTTATTTTCATGTTATAAATATTCATATGTGTCTCTTATTAAATCTGTAAAGTAAGCAAGGAATGATATCTTAGAATTAGCTTGAATGCTCTATGTTTTAACTATTTACTTTCTCTATGTTTTCTACTAAACTATCTTTGTCAGGGAATTCTTAATTTCTCCCTTACTTCCATACTTTACCCCCCCCCCCCCC
>APFE030209144.1:0-10006 GCA_000404065.3 Pinus taeda
TCATCTGGATCAGCAAGGCTGGACTGCTACAACAAGCGTTGGACCTAAGGTAAGACCGGAAAACACTTGATCTCTCATAGAATAACGTGTGTTTAGAGAAGGATTGCTCTTGTTTAGTTTGTTTGTCACTAGAGAGTCTTAGACTCCTAGGGAGGTTAGGTTTGTTCGCAATAATAACTCTTTCCGCATGACAGAGGGAATCCTCAGATAGTTGCAATGGCGATCAACGCGGATCAACGAGGGCCGTCAATCTAGCACGCAGAGCGGTGGACCAGGGTAACGCACGCTGACACCAACCAACAAATGCAGGGACAAATTTAAGCAGCGAAGGTAGTTTCTGATATGCGATTAACGATTAATTTAAGTTGCTAATCACATATCGCAGGGAAAACCTCTTAGTGAAGAAAAGCCTCGAGCACCTAGACTCGAAATAATTTTAAAACGTGGAAAATATTGTTTCGATTTCGTCAGAGCGGGATTCCACAAAACCGACAGAATATCGGAGGGGCTTCGAGCGGTAAGTGGTTTCGATCGAGTTTCGCCCGATGCCATACAACGATTTCCACGCATCCTAGGAAGAGAGAGAGAACCGTTCACATCGGACGGGTAAACATCATGCTATTTAGCCGCCCGATATGAATGATGACCGTAGGATCTTGGGCCTCCAGATCAACGACGGAGACACATTCGAATGGATGACCAGTTTTGACAAGGTTATGAAGCGAGGTCACATAGGATTTGAAGTCTAATATGGATGATGCGTTGGCAGAAGGTCGTGTTTCGCGGGCATTCTTGGAGTTAACCGTCGTTTCAAATATGTCCAAGAGAACTGACACTCATCTGTTATGAAATAGGTGGCCACCTCCCTGTGGGACGTTATATAGTGACTGATTAAGTAGGACAAAGGGATTCAAACAGACAGAGGCAGGGGAACTGAAAAGTCGGGAAGCGGAAACAAACAGTGAGGAAGCAGATTGGCTTAAAAGCCACAAATTGACAGAGAGAGAAGCAAGTTAAGAGTAGAAGGCAGTAAGCCAAAAGCAGAGAGAAGAAGCCGAGATGACCTACAGACGCAAAGGTAGCATGGAGCTAGGATTAGGACAGAGACATAGAGAGTTAGTAAAGAGAGTCTGTGTACTCCAGAGACTTGGGGGATCCAAGTACAATCCTACTGATTTATACTTGTTGAGTGAGACTCAAATTGAGCTCACTGTTGTAAAAACTCTGCTTTGAAAACATAATAGAGAGGCCATCACTAAAGGCTAGACCAGGAGACGTAGCCCAGGAGTATTGGGTGAACTCCTTATTAAACTTGTCGTGTTCATATGTGTTGCCTATTATGTTTTCCTTAATTGCTTCATTGCCTGTGTATTTTGCAATCTTATCGATCCGTTGTATAAAATAACATAGGCACATCCATGCACATGAGTATGTAATACCTTATTGTTTGTCTTAGATCAATATCGGATCAAGTGGTATCATAGCTTTAGGTTTTTAAGGTTAGACAAACTTGTGTTAGAATGTTTGTGAATGATAACTAGATCAAAACTTAAACTAGGAGGAGGAGAATTGGTTGAATTTAACCCAGAAATTGGTAGAGTCTATACTAGGAGGAAAGTGTCAGAAGAGATTCCCTTGGAATCAGACCCTCAGTTCATGGACAATTTCTGGACTATGAGAGCCATGGTAGAGGAAATGTATAGAGAATTCAAGAAAGGTCGAAGTGAAGATTCTTCAACTTCCCAGCATAATAAAGGAGCAGAAGAATCTCTCCTTAATGACCATTCTAAAGGCAAAGGGAAAGAAGAAAAGCTTCCCACACCTCCTAATAGCCCTGAAAATAAAAAGAAAACATCTTTGATTAAATTAGATGTTAAATTTGATTTGCCAATATATGATGGAGAGTTGAATGCAGAGAAGCTGGATAATTGAATTAAACAAATTGATGTGTATTGCAGGGTGCAAAGCATTGATTTAGACAGAAGTAAGATTCAGCTAGCCAACCTATGCCTTGGAGGAACTGCCTTGGTAGGGTGGGAAGGCAGAACCTAAGCTGCCATGAAAAAGCATGGTAAAATCCTTTTTGTCTGGAGTGAATTTGTTTTTGGAATTAAAAAACAATTCTATCCACTAACTTATATGCAGCAAGCTATGATGAGTTGGCAAACTCTTCGCCAATTAAAAGGGCAAAGTGTACAAAGCTACACCCAAGAATTTAGGAAAAGAGCTTTGATTCTAGGCATTTTTTTAGACTCACCTGAAACTCTGCTGAATTATATAGGTGGTCTACACAACTATTTAAAGCACACCATTCTCATGTTTAATCCTACTAGCATAGATGAGGTGTCTGTTCAGGCTACACATCTAGAGGCTAGAGGCAAGAATGTGAACCCAGAGGTTGGGGGATCATCAAAACCCACTGCAAGTAAGAACAAGGAAAAGAGAAAGTAGAAATAGAAAGAGAGGATGACAAATGCTGTATCAAAGGCCAAACCTTCGTGCACTCACTACAAGAAGGATGGGCATGATGATGAACACTGCTAGATTCTGCATCCAGAGTTGAGGCCCAAGAAGTTCGATGGAAAAAAGAAGAAGACTGCTGCAGTGATTCAGAAGGATTTGGGGTCAGACTCAGGGGATGAAACAACAATCACAACCACAGTTATAAAATGTAAAGATTCTGAAGCATCTATTAGTAATTCTGCACAAACTATTGATAGTGAAGAAAATGAGATGAAAAGAGATGAGTTTTTTCATATTAGAGTTATTTCCAAGCATCAAAAGATTGATACTTTGTTTGATAGTGGCTCACAAGTAAACTTAATTTATGAAGCAATTGTAAAGAAGCTTGGATTACTAACCACACCTCACAAGAAGCCATATCCATTAGGTTGGTTATGTGATAAAGCAAAGCTACAAGTGACTAGACAATGTAAACTTAGGTTTTCTTTTAGGTCAACATTTGTAGATGAGGTTGAGTTAGATGTCGTTCCCTTGGATATATGTGGAGTTGTTTTAGGAAGTCCTTACTTGTATGATAGAAAAGCAATTTTCTATAGAGCTGAAAACAAGTATCAACTCATTAAAGATGGAATCAAATATATTGTAAGAGCTCATAAACTCAAGAATAGTTATACTCTAATAAACTCAGGGCAGATGAAAATAATTGTAAATTCATGCAAACAATTTTTACTGATGGTTGTAAAGGAAAAGAAACCTGATAAAACCAATGTATTTGAACGCTGTGATGCTAAACAACAAGCTGATTTAGAAAAAGTTGTTTCGGAATATGATATGCTATTTCAAGAACCTAGAGGTCTACCACCCAAAAAAGGAAATAGTATATGATATTAATTTGCAGCAAGATGCTCTATTTCCTAACATTGGAATATACAGGTTTTCCACTTTAGAGAATGTAGAAATCAAGAAGCAGGTACAAGAGCTACTCGAGAAAGGGTTCGTAAGACCTAACACCTCACCATGTGGGTCTCCAATTGTCTTGGTGAGAAAGAAAGATGGCTCCTGGAGAATGTGCATTGATTATCGAGCACTAAATAAGATAACGATAAAAAACCGTTATCCCCTTCCTCGCATAGATGATCTATTAGATCAGTTGAAAGAAGCTGTTTACTTTTCCAAGTTGGACTTGCATAGTGGCTACCATTAGGTTAGAGTTGCAGAGCAAGATACATGGAAGACTTCTTTCAAAACAAAGCAGGGATTGTATGAGTGGTTAGTTATGCTTTTTGGCTTAACCAATGCTCCTGCTACTTTCATGAGAGTAATGAATGATGTACTCAGGCCTTTTATTGATGATTTTGTCATTGTATATCTAAATGACATTCTTGTATTTAGTAAAATATGGGAAGAACGTTTGAAGCATGTAAAGCAGACTTTATATGTTTCGAATGTTGGATATACGACCAAAGTCCCACATTGACTAGAAGTGGGGAGGATCATGGGTATATAAGGATGGACAAATATCTCCATTGGTATGAGGCCTTTTGGGGTAAGTCCAAAAGCAAATCCATGAGGGCTTAGGCCCAAAGTGGACAATATCATACCATTGTGGAGATATGTGGTGTCCAAAATCCTTACAAGTGGTATCAGAGCCATGCCTCGAAGTTAGCCAAATGGATGAATCCTCGGAATGACGAACGAAGGTGGTGGGCCCTGGTAATATCACGATGGGATCCGTGGATGAGCTCGGTTAGACAGGCGGTGTGCTCCGGATTCTTCATGGACATGTCCTGGTCCCAACACGATGAAGAGGAAATTGTTAAGTAAACTTGACTCGGGATAGAGTCAAAGGACGTTAAATAGTGATGGTTTTGGGGCACATGGTATTGTGCACCCCTGGTATATGTAATGGAGCCTATAAAAGGCTGGAAGGACTTCATTGTAACGCAAGGCCTGGAGGTGAGCGGTGAAGGCTCACTTGGCCTGATTGGCCAGGGTTTTGGCCAAGGATAATGAAATTTCATTATGATCGGGTTTTTCCCCAGTTTTGGGGTTTTCCCATATAAACATGTGTGTTTATGTGTTTATGGTTTCTGCTGGTTATTTCTTATATATATTCGTCTCAGTAATTATTATGTTCCTGGGTAAATTTCCTAACAATTGGTATTAGAGCCAAAGGTTGTGTATTGGCTTCAGAAAAATGCTTTTGTTGCCAAGGGTTATTTAACCTGGTAGACATAGAAAAGATTGATGCATAGTTTGTTCACAAATCTAATCTAAATGCAGCCAAAACAAGGTTCTACAAAGGCAGATAGATGAGGGTGAGGAAGCTGCAATCTGTAGTGGCCATGAAAGAGTTGTTGCAAGTGAAGAGACCAGAGGTAGAGGATCAGGAGGAGGAGGAGCAGTTGTTGTTCTGGGATCCTTCGACAGTAATAGAGAGAGCTCGGAGCAGAAAGGTCGAGTGGCATGGAAGAGAATGCTGATGCCATGGATATAGATAAACCAAACAAGAAGCATCGCATGTTATCACGCTCCAGATCCAGATCAAGGCCTCCTGGTGAAGTCACCCCAAGTGAGGGTTTCAAGGATTCATCTCAGAATTTAAAGGCAGTTAAACTTTGCAAGAAGGAAGCAAAGAAACAAAACAAGGATGCTCGCAATTGAGAGAAGATGGGTCAGAATAGCAGCGGCAATAAACAAAAAAAAAATTAATCAAGTCAAAACTATTGCATGTAAATGGGCATACTACTGTAAGACCTGGTAAGGCATGTGTACCCCTGGGTAATCACCGGTAAAGTCTGGGTTAGACCTAGGTGATAGGGGTGAAGTCGGATTAACAACACCCCGGGTAAAAACTTTGAGGGGGGTAAGAGCTAGAGTGAGTGGGATTGTCTCACTTGGTAGGTTTGGCTGGAGTTAGTCAAGGAACCCCAAGTCAAGTTTAAGGGGGGAATTGTTAAGTAAACTTGACTCGGGATAGTCAAAGGAGGTTAAACAATGATGGTTTTGGGGCACATGGTATTGTGCACCCATGGTATTCTGCCCATGGTATTATATGTAATGGAGCCTATAAAAGGCTAGAAGGACTTCATTGTAACGCAAGGCTTGGAGGTGAGCGGTGAAGGCTCACTTGGCTAGATTGGCCAGGGTTTTGGCCAAGGATAATGAAATTTCATTATGATCGGGTTTTTCCCCAGATTTGGGGTTTTCCCATATAAACATGTACGTTTATGTGTTTATGGTTGCTGCTGGTTATTTCTTATATATATTCGTCTCAGTAATTATTTATGTTCCTGGGTAAATTTCCTAACATTGAAAAGAGAAAATATTTATGTTAAGTTATCAAAATGTGAATTTGGCAAAACATATTTGAATTATTTGGGTCATATTGTAGGGGGTGGTGAATTGGAGATATTCCTCTAAGGTTGTAGTCATTGTAAACTAGCCTAAACCCAAATCTGCTACAGAAGTTAGAAGCTTCCTAGGAGCAACACAGTATTGGAGAAAGTTTATTACTAACTTTTCCTTGATTGCAGCTCCCTTACATGCTTTAACATGATTGAAAAAGGTGTTTCATGTGGGGAGGAAAACAACATAAAGCCTTCGACACCTTAAAATAAAAGATTAGTACAACACCACTACTAGCACTGCCCGATCTTCAAAGACCCTTTGAGATTGAAAGAGATGCCAGTGACTATGCCATGGGAGCAGTGTTGATGTAGCCCGGTAAACCCATATGTTATCATTATGAAACATTTAATTCTGCAGTAGTTAATTATCCCGCATATGATAAAGAATTGTATGCATTAGTACAAAGTTTGAAAAATTGGAAACATTATCTAATGGGAAAAGAGACAGCTATACATACTTTTTATCAACCACTTCAATATTTACACTCACAAACTAAGTTGCAGCAATCAAGACACTATAGGTGGATGGGTTTTCTACAACAGTTTCATCTTGTCATTAGATATAAAAAGGGCATACACAATAAAGTTGCATATATGTTGTCCAGACCAATCATAAATGCATCTACTATACTTAAGCATAACTCAGTATTGCATGATGCTACATTGAACAATATGCTCAAGATATAGATTTTAGAGATGTATAGGCAACTTTAAGTCATGGAAAACAAGTAGAAGAAATGGATTATCATATTAAGGACCAAATCTTGGATCATTTTGGAAAGTTGTGCATTCCTCAAACCGAAAGAGTAAAGATAATTCGAGAAGCACACACTTCTCTAATATCAGGTCACTTTGGTGTAAGTAAAACAGTTGCACAGTTGCAAAGATTTTGTGATTGGCCAAGAATGAATGAAACAGTTTCTAGATATGTAAGAGGGTGTACCATGTGTGCTAAAAGCAAGCCCAACAATAGAAAACTAGGCTTGTACACTCTGCTACCAGTTCCTTCTCATCCTTGGGAAAGTGTTTCCATGGACTTCGTTGGGGGACTGCCTAAATCTAGAAAAGGTCATGACTATTTATATGTTATTGTGGATAGGTTCAGCAAAATGTGTATTTTAATACCTTGTAACAAACATATTACAGCTGAACAAACAACAAAGTTGTTCTTTTAGCATGTATGGGTTCATTTTGGATTACCCACTTCCATTGTATCTGATCGAGATTTTCAATTTGTTGGAAAGTTTTGTTCAAGTCTGTGGGAATTGATGGACACCAAACTGAAGAAGAGCACATCCTTTCATCCACAAACAGATGGCCAAACAGAGGTGGTCAACCAGACATTGATCTAGTTGCTCAAATGCTGTTGCAGCAAGCATCCCAAGCTTTGGGATGAACATTTGTGCTATGTGAAACATGCTTACAACTGGGCTAAACATTCTTCTACACAAAGATCTCCTTTTGAGACCTGTTTTGGTTTCACACCAAGGTCTCCCTTGGATTTTGTCTTTAGTAAAGACATAGAAGTTGATGGACACAGTGATGTGGACAAGGCAACCAAGTTCATTGAACAAATCCAAGAGATCCACCAGACAATACATGAACAACTGGAAAAGAGCCAAGCCAAGTACAAGGCAAGGCATGATAAGCATCGGACTGAGCATAGTTTCCAAGTTGGTGATCAAGTCTGGCTGTATATTAGCAAAGATAGAATGCAAGGTGAAGGTAAGAAGCTGAAGCCAATAAGGCATGGACCTTTCAAGATACTTGAGAAAATTGGTGAGAATGCTTTTCGCCTTGATTTGCCAGCTTACATGCACATCTATTCAGTGGTTAATGCAGAAAGCTTGAGACTGTTTGAACCTTCATTGATTGAAGATTCCGAAGAGAAGAGTCAGTTGCCGTCTATTAATGATCTGTTGCCTGAATATCTCAATGAATTCCAGGAAGATACAGTTTTGGACAAGAAGGTGAGAACTACGCGCAGAGGGGATGTTGAGTACCTCAGGATTGGAATCAAAGGTTCAAAACCAAGCAGTGCAAGATTGATAGAAATTGGGCAAGCGAGGAATCTATATCCTCACTTGATTGATGCTTAAAAACCAACTTTTGGTGGTCCAAAAGCTTTTTCAGTGGGAAGACGTGATCCAAAATGGATCTTAGAACACTCTCTAAGTTTTCATGAACTCTCTAAAAAATATGCCAAAGATTCAAAGTCTTATAAAGATCAATCTATTGGAGGGAATCCTCAGATAGTTGCAATGGCGATCAACGTGGATCAACGAGGACCGTCAATCTACCGCGCAGAGCGGCAGACCATGGTAAGGGTGCGTTGACATCAACCAGCAAATGCAGGGACAAATTTAAGCAGTGGAGGTAGTTTCCGAGAAGTCGCTAATCGCATATTGCAGGGCAAACCTCTCAGTGAAGAGAAGCCCCGAGCACCCGGATCCGAAATAATTATAAAACGCGGAAAATATTGTTTCGGCTCCGTTGGAGCGGGATTCCACTAAAATGGCAGAATATCAGAGGGGCTTCGAGCGGATGCGTTGGTAGAAGGTCGTGTTTCGCGGGTATTCTTGGAGTTAACGGAAAAAAAACGGGTGATTCAAATATGTCCAAGAGAACTGACACTCATCTGTTATGAAATAGGTGGCCACCTCCCTGTGGGGTGTTATACAATGACTGATTAGGTAGGACAGAGGGATTCAAATGGACAAAGGCAGGGGAACCGAAAAGCCGGGAAGCGGAAACGAACAGTCAAGAAGCAGATTGGCTTAAAAGCCACAAACTGACAGAGAGAGAAGCAAGTTAACAATAGAAGGTAGTTAGCCAAAAGCAGAGAGAAGAAGCTGAGCTGACCTACAGAAGCAAAGGCAGCATCAAGCCAGGATTGGGATAGAGACAAAGAGAGTTAGTAAGGAGAGTCTATGTACTCCAGAGACTTGGAGGATCCAAGTACAGTCCTACTGATTTATACCTGTTGAGTGAGATTCAAATTGAGCTCACTGTTGTAAAAACTCTGCTTTGAAAACATAGAGAGGCCACCATTGAAGGCTGGACCAGGAGACGTAGCCCAGGAGTATTCAATGAACTCCTTATTAAACTTGTTGTGTTCATATGTGTTGCCTATTATGTTTTCCTTAACTACTTCATTGCTTATGTATTTCACAATCTTATCAATCTGTTGCATAAAATAACATAGGCACATCCATGCACATGAGTCTGTAATACCTTAGTGTTTTTCTTAGATCAATATCGGATCTGAACATCTAGTAAAAACCCATTTCGTCATCCCGTTCTATTTGTCTACCTGTTACATGCAAAAATATGAGGCGAATCTATACAAAAAAGATCAGAAAATAAATGTGCAATTATCCAGGGAATGAGAACTCCACAGTGCTTAGTATATTTCCCTCCAGTTATATATCCATGTGCATTTCTCCCACCATTCCATAAATCACTTTCTTTAAGAGATCATTCGCAAGCTGGTTATATTCTCTGCCTGTGTGCATGATAGGAGGGTTCCCAAGCTGTGTCCAAAGATTTTCAATTCTCCTTAGCCATCAAAGTAGTGCCGATTTTTTGATATTCACCTTTCCATTAACATGATCCATAATAATATTTGAATCCCCATATATATGAATATTGAGGATATTGAGAAAAGTTGTGAACCATAAAATGCCCCATAATGCCATCACTTTTGTCTTATTATTCGAGCCCATTCCAACATTCCAGTGAAATCTGTATTGTAAATCATTGGACATTGCTATCCAGAAGCCACATCTGCAAACATTCTTTTGAGCCGCTCCATCGAAGAATCCAATCGGGAACACCATTTGTGGGATTTTTCTCCTTTGTTGTTGTTCTTTGTGCTTGTTCTCATGAACATGAAATATATAGTATATTTATATGGTATTCTCATATACCAACATGAAATCCTCAGCAGAATTCTCAAAAATATGGTTATTCCTCCATTTCCATATAGCGCAAAAAAAGGGGGGGGGGGGGGAATAATCTGCCATGAGGGCTTCTTTTTGCTCCACCACCCCATAAAATCTACAATGTCATGAAATTGATTATAAGGAAAACCAAAGTGTAATTCCAATTTATCCCATACCTGGATCGTGTGG